>JAQZBX010036289.1:0-24235 GCA_029593785.1 Cabassous unicinctus
CTGCTCCCTCGTGCCTCGGCTGGACCGCGGCATTTCACTCAACAGAACATCATGAAAGTTCATCCATGTTGTTCCATGAATCAAAGCTGCATTCTTTTTGTTTCTGAATAAAATTGCCTTTGTGTGTATGCACCACATTTATTTCCATTCATCAGTTGATGGACACTTTGTTTGTTTCCAACTATTGCAAATAATGCTGGTATGAATATCGGTGTTTAAATATCTGTAGGAGTTCTTGCTTTCAATTCTTTTGTGTTTATATAAATTGTGGGATTCCTAGGTCATATGGTTATTTTGTACTGAGCTTTTTGAAGAAATGATAAACTCCCTTCCACTGTGTCTTCTACATTAAACAGTGCCACCAAGAATGAATGAGTGTTCTTATTTCTCCACATCTCCAACACTTGCAATATTTTTTTATTTTATTTTTTAAATAGTAGCCATTCTAGTGGTTGTGGAATGGTTGTTGTGGAATGATTTTGATTTGCATTTATCAAATGGTTAATGACGTTGAGCCTATTTAACATGCTTTTTTAGCCATACACATATATTCTTCAGGGAAGTGTCTTCTGAAGTCTTTTGCTCATTTCTTAGTTTTGAAGAATGTAGGGATGCTTAGCTGAGAATAAGAATTTAACATTAATTGTGAGGCAATGAATTATCAAGGTGGTCCTACCTATTAGAGCCAGAGAAGTTTCCTTGACAGTTTTAATTTCATTGGGTTTTTTCTATAGAAAGATTAACAATGATAACAAAAACAGAGAAACTGATTTTTGAACTTGAATATATCCAACAGAAAAAATAAAATAGATTTGAGATTTCATGGAAAATTTATTTTGCTTTTTTATCAAAAAAAAAAAAGAATTAATAAATGAGTTTTCTTGTTAATTGGCCTGTTGGATACAATTTCCTTATTAATTTAATTTATAATACATCAGGATTACAAAATTACTTATTCTGTTATCCTCAGATGCCCCAAAAAATTATAAATCATAAAACAACTGGCATCTAAATAATGGGATGTGTATACATTTTTGTCCACCCAATAAATTTAGTTCAATACAAAAATTTATAAATACCTTAAGCAAATGCTCAAGCTCTTTAGGTTAATTGCTTAGTTTATCAGGCTTCCTCCTTCTCTGCATGAAGTTTTCTAACCAGCTACATGTAGAAGGGATGCAGCCTAAATGATTTTGTGGCATTCATGGGAGAAGGGGAGCCTCAGACTCATATCATTTCCTATGGATCCTTGCTGATCCTCTCTCTTTTTTTATTTTTTAAAAGATACTTAGATTAAGTGACAATGCTCCAAAATGTGTTCATCAATTGAAAAGAATGTACCTCAATAATGAAGAATGTTTTCAATGTGGGAAAATAACAGAGGTGTGAAAGGCAGGGCATATAGGAATCCCCTATATTTTTTATGTAACATTTATGTTATCTAAGTATCTTTTAAAAGTAAAAATAAAAATGTTACTTAGATTACAATGTTCTGAAAATGCCCTGAAATTACAAGGTGTGAGTTAACTAATTTTTTTCTCCTGTTTATTGTGCTTTGTGTGTAAAGTCTTAGACACCATTGCCTTACAAATATCTTGAAGTTGTTTCCCTTATTTTCTTTTAGGAGTTGTATAGTCCTGATTAATATGGTTCTTATATTTAGGTCTTTGATCTAAATTTTACTTAATTTTTATATATGGTATGAGATAGGGTCCTACTTCATTCTTTTCATATGGACATCCAGTTCTCCCAGTACCATTGGTTGAACAGACTATTATTCCCCACTGAGTAAAATTCACAGTCTTGTCAAAATTCAGTTGGCTGGTCTGACTACTGGTGTCAGTGCCTGTGAAGAGACACTACCACTGGCTGGTCCTGTTTTATGCCAGCTGCCAGTAGTACAGTGGCTGAGCAAACATGAATGTTGGAGTTGCCCACAGTGAGGTTAATCCAAATACCTATGTAATGGACAGCAGTGGTGTGTGACAGACATGCATTGGGAGTTGGCTTGCTTCATATTGCCTTACTCAGCATTCCTTTCTTCAGTGTTCCTGTTGCTGGGACTTTAACAAATATACATGATCTGATCTCCAAAGAATGAAGAGCTGAAAGCATCAAGGTAGGAAATTGAAGGAAAAATGACAATTAATATTATTTTGTATCTCCTGGAGCACATGATTGAAGTTGACTGTAGTACAAGGATGGTTTGGAGATGTATGTCTTTTTGTATGCAGTGAAAGGAATACCTTTTGAAGCTCCTGACCAAGGTAAAGCAAGACTCTTAATTCATTGAGTACAGCTAGACAATCATGTACAGTTTACAACTCCACAGATTTTTTTCACAATTTCACAAATAATTCCATATTTTCTGGCAAATTTCTATACAAAATTTGATCCAACTCACTTCATCCTAAACACCCAAAATGTTACAACTACATGATGTTTGGATCTTTGAAATTGACAAGTATTAAAATGTGTTGAAATTGAAAAAAAATTTTATAGCAGGATTTCCTGTGAGGAAGAAGTTCGTGTACTGCCCTGTTCCTGTGATAATGTGAAATGAGAGGTATTTACATTGGAAGGCCAAATACTGGTTCTTCATAGGCTGTTTTGAAGTACAGATTTTTACTAGAAGATGCCTCTAAACATTTAATGCATCTTGTATAATTCTGAGAAGAGGCTTTACAGGCAGGCTGGGCAGGCCCAGTTCATGAGTTAAATGGTTTTACATTGAGTTATAGTAATTAAATCCATGAAAATAAAAGGTTTCTAAGAAACTAAGATTAGCTTAGTTTATAATGAATAGATGGAAAGTTAGGAGAAGAAAATTTCCAATCATTCAGTCACAGTCTGGTTTAAGCAGACTTATATGTAAACCAGAGTCATTTCTTTAAAAGTTTTTTATTTTTACCATAATATTCCCACCCTCTTGTGTTTTACAAGCCAATTACTACTTTATTTCATAAGTTTTGCTGGCTTAACATTGTGGGTTGATAGAAGAGTTTATTTTATCTTTATTAAATTACTGAGTTCATGATGGTCCACCTTCATGACTGATTGGTGATAGAAGATAGCCAAGCATCTAACAAGACTCTGTGTCAGTCTTTTAAATTTTTGAACAAACTAAGTTCTGTTTCCTTTAAGAGAAAAGGTTACTAAATCAATTAAGAAAATAATTATTTCATGAAGTTAAATAAAGTATTTGGTAATTTAAAATTCTCTGCTTATTTGGTTGAGCAAATTAATTGTTAAAGTCTGCTATTCTTTAGAAAAGGAAATACTACATGGACTACTTTATAGCCAACCTATATTCTGGCAGAAACTGCTTCTCTAGAATTAGTACTAAAGTAAATAATAAGAGTATTTTATGCAGGTCTGCAGTAAAATATAACATTGCATTTTCTTACTCTTCCTGCTCTCAATCCCAGGATTTTTCCATTAATATTTTTACCTTTCGATAACATGGATTTTAGTGTAGAAAACTCAAAATGGTAACTATTTCCAGGCAGAAACCATATTGAAATTCTTGTGACTTATGGATGCCTCTTATAATTGTTGGCTTTAATTGCAGGAAATAACCATATACTACTTAGAGAGGTAAATGTATCTCTAAAAAAAGCAAAAACAAGAAAACAAGCACAAAATTCTAGTATGGGACAAAACTGAAAATCTCAGTAACACATGTAAACAAAATTGAGTGAAGAGTTATAGGTCAAATTAAAATCAATTTCTTTCAACTAAATGACATTTTCAGGTAATGATCATGGTTTTTTATTTCAGCAGTATTGATTTCAAAAGTCAGTTGTTCAATACTTCCTTTGTATGTCTGTCTTTTCCCATATATTTTTCAAAAATTGGTAATCTATGCTTTAACAAAAAATTTTTCTTGGTGTAAAATTTTAAAAAAATCAATTGACAATCAGTATTATTTTGATATTTTGAATGGGGGAAATATTTAATTATGCTAATTACTTTGTAAAACATTTAATGGATTATACTTCTTTCTTTGGATGTTACTTTCACCACAAATTAAATGTCATTAAAAAATTCAACTATACATATATGTTTAGGGTCTATTTCTGAAGTCTCAATTTGATACCATCGAGGCTTCTTTCATCTGATATGGAGACTTTATGAAAAAAGAAACTGCATGTGTCATACTATATGATCAACTATGAACCCTTTCTCTGAATTTTGCAAAAATATCAAGAATATTCACTATTTTATTTAATAGTTCAGTACACAAGAAAAAATAACAGATTCAGATTTTACAGCAATATGTAAAACTAACTTCATTCATGCATAGCATGGAGTTGTAACAAGAAATTCAAAGTATTAGAAACAATCACTTCAGCTAAAATAGATCTTTTTTGCAGCTTTGATCCACATAAACAACTTATTATTATGGGAATAGCTCTTATGTTGAGACTGTGTACTATCATTGTGTTAGGTGTTGCAAAACATTTTTGGAGAAGTCACAGTAAAGCTGAATCCTTTCACTGCTGAAAGCCAATAGTAATTAACATCTTTTAGGTAGTATTTAGGATTTTCAATCAGTGTGTTACAGTTTAATGTTTCATAGATCATAGTCACTATTGTTTTATAACATACTGTTTCATTTTATAGTTTTATTTATTTATTATTTATTTTTAAAGAAACTTTAGATTACATAAATATTACATAAAAAATATAGGGATTCCCATATGCCCCACTTTCCCCCCCACACACTTTCCTACATTAACAACATCCTTCATTAGTGTTGTATATTTGTTACAATCAATGAACACATATTGAAGCATTGCCACTAACCGTGGACTATAGTTTACATTATAGATTACACTCTGCCACACACAATTTTGTAAGCTATGACAAAATAAATAATAGATATTTCTTATCTTCAAAATAATTCTAGATGGAAATCAGTGTCGTGTTTGGCAGAAGGTTAATAAAAATATTTGATTCAGATAGTTTATGGGGTACATTAATTATTCTTATGTAAAGGACCATTTACATTGCCCCAATTACAAAATAGAGGAAGAAACAAATAACATAACCAAACCATAATAGCTTAAAGTTTCATGTGAGTTTTGTAACATAATGATTTATTTCCTGTGTTTATACATGAGGTACAACACAGTGATGTCTAGCATTCTAATATCTTTAATTATTATCGTAAAAAATAATGAAATAAACAATACTTTAGGGCCCATGTCAATACCTGAGCCCATTGAGAGTTTCATTTAATACACCACTTCAATAAGCTGATATAGATAACTTCATGGACAAGTTGTTCTCTCCTTTTTTTTTTTTTTAAGATTTATTTATTTATTTATCCCCCCCTTGCTGCTTGTGTTTTACTGTGTCCATTCGCTGTGTGTTTCTTCCATGTCTGCTTATCTCCCCCTTGCTCTGAGGTCCTGCTGCATCAGCCCACTGCATCCTGTGGGCCGGCCTGCTCTCACAAGGCCCTGGGAAGTGAACCTGGGGCCTCCTGCATGGTAAACAGGGGCTCTATTGATTGAGCCACACCCGCTTCCTGCTGTGAGATCTTGCTGCATCAGCCTACCACGCTGCGCGTGGGCCAGAAGCGAACCTGGGACCTCCCATATGGTAAACGGGAGCTCTATCCATTGAGCCACACCCGTTTCCCCAAATTGTTCTCTATTCACCTATACAACCTCTGATCTTTCTACCCCAGGGTATTTTATGGAATAACACAGAACTATTCATAGGAGTTTACAATCTTGATTGAAACTCTTCTAATTCAAAAACACCTATAATATATATTTGTGTGTTAAAAGTTAAGAAAGATTTATTTTTATGTAATATTTATGTAATCTAAAGTTTCTTTAAAAATTAAACATATTTAAAAATAAGAAAGAGAGATTAATTTGTGAAATTAATATATAGTAACTTTTTTTCTTAATTTTTGTGCTTATCTCATTTATTTCATAAGGAACTCAACCTTTTTATTCCCACGTGGACAACTTAGCCTCTGAAAATTTAATTATTCTCAGAAAAGAAGCAGTAAGCTGTTTTATCTTATACTCACTAAAATAATAGGTCTTTTTTATTTGCACATATAGACCAAATATCAAATATATACTGGCTTAGATGAGAAAAGTAGTTTAAAAAACAAAGAGAAATAGAATCCTGTTCTTCCAAAGTCCTTAAATAATGTTGTGTTATTTTGTCAGAGTTTCATTTATAAGTGAATATAAGTAATTTCTGCGTACTTTAAGATAACTTATATCAAATTCATTTGGATATATATCAGAAAAAATTTTGTATTTATAAAAATACAAAATTAATCAATCAGCAACATCTCAAAAATAAAGCTAAATATAAAATGCCAATTATAATGGGATCAAGTTGACAGTGGAAATTCAACAAAAAATGATTAAGACTTCTACAATTGAAGGAAAATAAGGCATACTGCTAAAAGTAATGGAAGAAGATTTTAGCCTCCTTCACCTTGCTGAAAATATACTCTGAATCACAAAAATGTCCAGATTTGAGGAGGTCCCATTTTTCCACTTCCTCCTATGCATCTTGTGCTTCCAGTGCAAGGCTTAAGAGTCTACCACTTACCACCAGGTCTGGAAAATGCTTCCCAACATCAGCCTCCCAGGAGCTTCCCCATTCCAGTCCCTATACTTAGGTGCCAGATCCACTTGTGTCACCCTCTACATAGGTCTGTGATATGGGTCCTTGATGTACTATAAGAAAATTATTATTAAGAATTGTGAATTCATAAGCTTTCTAATCAATAGTCACTGCTGTTTCAGCCTAGAATTGAGAATGATTAATTTGTCCTTTGTCCTTTGTAATGTTATAATGCTGCTATGCAGGCAACCCCATCATTCATTACCCAAAAAACAAATGTTTAGAAGGAGCAAGTCACCAAATGTGATATTTTCACATCCTGTAGAGAAAAACTAAAATCCTTTATGTTCTTCTTCAGTGTACCATAAATTGAATAGAACAAAGACCACTCAAGACACCATGTCTCTCCTGGGGAGGGCTGGCCACCCCCCTACCAGAAGGATATGGTTACTTTTGATGAGGTCATTCCTCATGAGTTGCAAGACTCATTGGATGTCTGTTGTTCAGAACCCCTCTTCCTTAGCAAAATATTTTAGTGTAGTCAGTAGGATTTGGGTAGAATTACTTTATCAGAATGCCTCTTTTCTCATACTCTTAGGTAATGGAGGGAAGAACAATGATGAGGCTGTGGTTTGATAGAATTAAACTTCTGGAAAAGTAGAAAAACTTAGCAACATTAATGTTTTGTGTTTTGTTTCCATGCTAATTCTAATTGAGCCTGAATAGGCAAATTAATAAGTTAGTGCTATTAAAGTTTAGTAATTTTTGAACTGGGCATCTCTATAAAGGTAAGAAATGTTAGCAGCCTTTTTAAGCCTGTAAGTGAAAATAGATCACAAAACTGAAAGCCCATAAAGCTTGTGTAAACTGTAGAAAAGTTTTAATGGGATGTTACTTTGAAATATTTTAAGTTTATTCACTTATTATTTTCATCAGAATTTTTACCAAGGTGTTAGAAGAAACTTTCTGTTTTGAATCAATAGCTTACTCTTGAACTTTGAGCCTACATGTACTCCTAAAGAGTAGTAATCCAAAATACATGTATTAAATGTCTGTTTGTATGAAATGCTAAATTAGAGTTTAACTGCATTTATACTACCCAATTAATCCTAATTTGTTGATGATTATTAATAAAAATGTCTCTAAGAACAAGCTTGCATAATACAGGCAACACAGATTCCAGAAGAGATCTTAAAAGCAGTAAAATCAGAGATGTGAAATGATGGAGAGCTTGAAGACATCCATACCAAAGGAGTAAGGATTATGACTCAAATCAATGAGCTCTATGTTTCTGTTGGTATGTCTCAACTCTTTTAGTTTTTGTATGTTTGTTCAGTGTCAGTTTGTATTTTGACACTTCTGGGTGGTAATATTAAATTGATAAATGAAAATTCTTAAAAGAGCTCTATTCAAATGGCTAAAAAAAAGTTTTTGCCTAAATTGAAATGAAGTTTATTTTTCTTCACAGAATGGGATGAGGAATGTGAAACTTAAATGGATATTAAAAGACGTAAATGGTTTATGGGAATATTGACTAAAATTTGATAAGTTTGTTAAAAGAATGTGTTTTCTTCTAAGATAAAATGGCTGGTTTTTCATAAAATCTGAATGGAAGTATGTAGGACAAAACTTGAATGCATATGGCAAGTTGTAGAAGGTATTGTAGTAGCATTAAGTAAGGGAATGGGTTCTGTGAAGGCAGAATTTGTCTTGAAATGAAGTAACTATACTCTATTGGTTATGAATAGTTATAAGATGTTTGTAGAAGCATTGCTAAACTGAAATATTCCAATGGCTAATTCTAGGAAATCATTATTAAAAAGAAACTGCTCTAAGAAGGGGCAAGGTATGCTTTCAGTGCTGCAGACACTGCAATGGGACTCTTTTAACCAGATCCTTAAAACAGTGGACTAAGTTTAAATTTAGCACTGTAGGCTGGGCCACAGCTCCAATTAAGATGCTAACAGCAGGGCCAATGAAGGCATTGAGATTATGAATTAAATTGCCAGCTGCCCTACAGACCCAAATGGGGAAGTAATAAAAATTTGTTGTTGCCTATGCCTCAAACTATACAAAATGGGGGGAAATGAGGTCATTTTCATCATGTTATTGTTCTGTGCAGACTTACTGGTTGAGAATCTGAAGTCCATGGAAAATAAAAGTCATCCAAAACTGTTAAAATATCACCCAAACCCTGCAGCAGATGGCATCTCAGATTATAGATATTGGAACTTTAGCCCATGATCCTATTAGTAATTGGTTTTCCTCTTTAAGCTGGACCTGGAAGAAGACATTAATAGGTATCGCTTTTGTATTTTGCTGTATTATATTAAGTTGTTGCTTGATAAATTGGTGTTGCTCATTCTGCTTACAATATTACTGGTGTTAGGGTAAGACTTTTCCAAAATGAATATGTACAATATTTAAACTTGTAGGCATCTGTTGTGAATATGGTGCCATCTAAGAACTTGTGGATAATGGTTGTGAGTATGGTACCTTACAAGTCAGGGTTGTTTTTCTTTTCTTCTTTCCTTATGGCACTGGGAAAACATGTCTGTTGTTTTTCTTTTCTATACATAAATTCCCAATTCTTGGGGCCAAATGATGTACTATAAGTATATTATTATTAAGTATTGTGAATTCATAAGCTTTCTAATAAATAGTCACTGCTGTTTGAGCCTAGAATTGTGAATGGTTAACTTTTCCTTGGTCTTTTGGAATGTTATATCACTGCTTTGCAGGCAACCCCATCATCCATTACCCAAAAATCAAATATTTAGAAGGAGCAAGTCACCAAACATCATATTTACACACCCTGTAAAACTAAAAGCTAAAGTCCATTATGTTCCTTTTCAATGTAGCATAAATAGAATAAAACAAAGACCCCTTGAGATACCACTTCTCTCCTGTGGATGGCTGGCCATCCCCCACCAGAAGGATTCATTTGTTTTTGATGAGGACATTCCTCATGTGTTTCATAATCATTGGAGTTCTGAGGTTCAGAACCCCTTAAAAGGGATAATCCCTAGGATGCCAGTCAGAGCCTCACCCAGGAGGGGACACTCTGCCTGAGACCATTTATCCATCCAGGACTTGGATTGGCTGTAAAGTGGGTCCCAGCCATGTGAGAGTTCAGATGTTGAGTTTTCCCCTGATTTGGTGAGTGGTTGTATATACTTTCATTCTTTCCTATGTCTTTAATTAATTACTCTTCTTTTTTGTGATTGCTCAATTGTTATAATCATTTAATGTAACGTGAAACTCATTTGATTTAATAAAGCTGCCTCTGCATAGCATTTAGAGTTTCTGCCTCTTCCTTAGCAAAACAGTCCTCTTTCTTTCTTTTGTTATAGATATCCAGTTCTCCCAGCATCAACTGCTGAAAAAAATGTTCTGCCTCAGCTGGGTTAGTTTGACAGTCTTGCCAAAAATCATGTGGCCATAGGTATGAAAGTGTGTTCCAGAACAACTAATTCAGTTCCACTGATTCCCATTTCTATCTCCATGACAGTATCATGTTGTTTCTACCAGTGTAGCTAAGCAATATGATTTAAAGTCTGGAAGAGAGAGCCTTCCAACTTTGCTCCTCCTCTTTAAGATGTTTCTAGATATTCAGGGCTTGCTACTCCTCTAAAAATTTTAATAATTGTGTTTTCCACTTCTTTAAAATTTGCTGCTGGAAATTTTTATCAGAATTGCATTTAATTTGCACATCAATTTGGTTGCAAGTAACATCTCAATGATATTTTGTCTTCCAATCCAAGAGCATGGAATGGTCTTCTAACCTTTCAGTTTCCTTTCAATCTCCTTCAACAATGCACTGCAGCTTTCTGAATACAAGTGCCTTATTTCCTCAGTTAAGTTTACTCCCAAAAATTTGATTCTCTTAGTCTTCACTGTAAATGGATTTTCCCTTCTGACCTCCACCTTAGTTGCAATTTACCAGTATGTAGAAACACCACTAAATTCCAAATATTAATCCTGCATCCAGCTGGCTGCTGTTAAAATTAATAATCAACTCTAACTGGTTTGCTGTAGAATCCCAGGGAGCCTCCAGGCATAGTAAAACACCATCTGAAAACAGGGAAATCTCCACTTCTTCCTTTTCTATCTGGATGTCCAGTACATCTCTCTTTTGCCCGATCACTCTAGCCAAAACCTCCAGCAATATATTGAACAACAGTGGTGAAAGTTTGCATACCAGTCCCGCTTCCAATCTCAACAGGAAAACCTTCAGTCCTACACCACCGAGCACAATGCCAGCTGTGGGTCCCTCACACATGGCTTCCATCATTTTGAAAAAGCTTCCCTCAATTACTCTCTTTTGTAGTATATGTATCAAGAAAGGATGCTGCATCCAGCCAAATGCTGCTCCATGTATCAGTTGATATCATCATTTGATATTTCTTATTGGATTTTTAAAATGTTTTATATTATACTAATTCATCTTCCTGTGTTGGACCATCCCCACATTTATGGTATGAAACTTACTCCATGAATAATTCCTTAAATGTCTGGCTGGACTCAATCAGCAAGCAATGTGTTTAGGACTTTCAAATCAGTATTCATTATGGAAAATGGTCTTCAACTTTCTCCATTCATAATATCTTTATGTGGTTCTGCTACTAGGGCAATATTCTCCCCACAAAATGAATTCAGCAACATTCCCACAGTTCAATCCCTTGGAAGAGTTTGAGCAAGATTTATAGTAAATAATCCCTGAAAAGCTTGGCAGAACTCACCCATGAAATCATCCAGTCCCAAGCCACTATTTTTGGACAGTTGTTTGATGACTGTTTCAATCTCTTTACCTGCAATTGGTCTGTGGAGGTCCTCCACCCACTTCAGGGACAGTGCAGGCCATCTGTTTGATCCCAGGAATTCCTGTCTCTCATCTACATTGTCCAGCTTATTTGCATACAGTTGTTCAGAGTATCCTCTGAGGATATCTTTTATTTCTGTGCAGTCAGTAGTTATGATTCCAATTTTCATTATTTATTTATTTATTTGCATCATCTCTCTTTTTTTCTTTGTCAGTCTAGCTAAGGGTTTGTGGATTTTGTTGATATTGATGCTGGTTTTGTGTGTGTGTTAAGTATTATCTTTGACATTTTGATCTTCTTGTTCTATTTCCTTGCTGTTTTCTATATTCCCGTGAAGGAAAAAGATTAGGGTCAGAGTAATTGAAAGAGGTAAGAAAAGAAAATGATCATAGAAATAATAATAAAAGTTAGAAGAGGGGCCATATAAGACTTAGTAAAATGAATATTTAACTCCTGTAAGTGGTGTAGAGTAATAGGAATAAAATATTGGTGCACCTACAATGAAATGGGAAATTGCATAGAGAAAAAATATGGAATGATTTAAAAGGCCAGAATGATGAGAAGAGAGAGAAAGAGAAAAGAAAGGGCAGAAAGAAAAAAGTTAATAAATAAAAAGTTAACAGAATAGACAAGATAGAAATCAAAACCAGTAAAGTGAGGACTAATAAAAAAAGGTGGAATGCAAGCAATACAATAGAAAGATGAAGGAAGGAAAAGAGATAGTGTTGTTAGACAAAATCAGTATACACAGAAAATGGGAAATCAAGGAAGGAGAAGCAAAGCAAAGAAGAAACAAGCTAGCAGCACTTAATTTTAAAAGGGGGGGGTGAGGAAAGAGGAAAGAAAAATAAGAAATTAAACAACAACAAAAAACAGAAACAAAAAACAAAAAACCCAAACAAACACACAAGCAAGCAGTCAAACAAAGCTAAGGAAAAACAGCATTCATTCTTGGGCCCTTGTAGAGCCTCTCAGGCTGCCTGTGTTCATCAATCAATTACCCTGCAGGCTTCTCTCCGCAGGTTTTGAGGTGGGTTTTAGTGAGTAAACTAAGTTAAAAAAGTTTTTTAAGTAAACTTTTTATTTTTGGAAAAATAAAGGACCCAAAAGAAGGTAGTACAAAAATAATGTCTATGTTTTCCCTGTCCTACAGTATCTACAGTATCAGCTGGATGTTAGATATCCCCGTGGATCACCACTGTTAAAGGAGTTGAGAATCGAACCAGGGACCTCATACATTCAAGGCAAAATTTCGTCCACTGAGCTACCCCTCAAACTGTGCTAGGTGGCTCTTCAGAAAGCTATTCAGTCTCTTTCCCCTGGGCAGGTTTTACTCCCCTAGGGCAGCAGGATTCAGCAGGCTGTATGAGCAGAAACCCTCCCTCTCCTAGTCAGGTTGAGTTCCCTTTTGAAATTCAAATGGGACCCTGATTAATGAGTACTTTTCAAGTCTCTTCTAGACCAACCCCTTCCCCCAGGGGACCATAGATAGGCTCTTGAAAATTTAAGTGCTTTCCACTGCCTTACTCCCTTAGGGGAGTTGAAATTTTGAAAGTCCTCAGCAAGGAACTATTAAATTGGCTTTCTCTGCCCTCTCAGGCCAAGCCTCTGTATCCCAGGGTGGTTAGGTAAATCAGGCTTCCTCAGTAGATTTGCCTCTCCCCTCAGCCTGGTGCCACTTCAAGAAGGCTGATATGCTCTCCAAAGCTCTAAGGGGGTCCAGGCAACCAAATCCATAGAAAGGAAACCCACTCCTCCCCTTTCCAGAACCATCCCACTCTCAGAGAGTGGTCCCTCTCACTTGGTGGCTGGTAGGAGTTGGGGCTCACCCTAATTCTTTGTATTGAGGGTGGGACTTAGCCACCCATAATTTCCATGGAGCTAAAAACTCACAGTTTTATTTTGAGCAATCCAGCTCCCTTCCATCTCTCTCCAGATCGATGTCCTAAAAGTTCCTGCTCTGTGTGTTCCCAGAACAGCTCCCTTGGGCTGCATCCTGTCCCTAATCAGCCATCTTTTGTGAGAGAGATGGTGAGCACCCACTTAAACCAGTGTTATCTTGCCCCCTACCCTGTATTAATTGTCCTCTATCTTTAATATCTCTTATTCTCTTTCTTTACTTCTTTCCTTTCTCCTTCTCCCTTAGCATCTTCTCATAGAACATAAATGATTTTCTCCCATATCCCAAAATATTCACCTGCAATTCTCAGACCCCTTTTAGTAACTAATTTGGTTCTTAATATTGACTCTACTTTTTGTAGCACTTTATTTTATAGAAGAGAAATTTGAGGAAAAGAGAAGTTACTGACTTGCCTAATATAACACAGATTTTTTAGGATTCAATAAATGGTAACCAACAGAAAAGTAGTAGTGGATATTTTCATTTTTGAAAACATTACTTTCAATTTAATTGAGAAAATGTTTTCCATGTATTTTTATGCCTAAATATCCTTGCTGGATGCTTTTTCATGTTATTTTTAATATTCATCCCAATAATTTTATTTTATAGGAGGTTATTTTACAGATGATGGTAGCTTAAATGATGTGCATAGAGTCATATAATTAGTAAGTAGAGGAATTAGGAATCATCCAGATTCATGTGTTTTGTGGTGTTGAATATTGAATCATGTACCCCACCAAAGACAAATACTTAATCTTAATCCACATTCCTGTGTTAGTGAACTGAACCATATGTAGTATATTTGAATATGTTAAGTTGAGTCAGGGTGTGGACACATTTGTTAATAGAATCTTCTATATAGATATGATAAAAACCTAAATTGCATGTCAAAAGTAGCCAGAAGTCAAAGAAAGACACAGTAGGATACCAAGGAAGTTGCCATGTAGCAGAGACATGCCACCATAACACTACCAGCTCTGAGAGAGAGCATGACTTTGATGGCATCTTGATTTTGGCTTGTTTCAGCCAACACATTATGTGGGATTTGTTTATGCCAACTCATTTTGTGTTATTTTTCATAGCAGCACTAACAAACTAAACTGGTATAATTTCTCAAGCAAAGGATGTCCCTATTTCTAAATCTGAACTTCAACATAGACTTTCCTTCTACCTTACAGGTACCAAGACATTCCCAGAATCAAAGTTGAATGCCACTGGGGGTTAAATGAAAAACAAGTATAAGGATTTCTCTACATTTTCCTCCAGTGGATAATTCACATCACTGTCTCATGAGGTAGAAAAACATATTGATTAGAACTCGGGCTTAGAAACAAGATCAGACTAGGTTTAAATCTACTTCACAAGATTATGTATAAATCAGATGATATACTGCACATATCAGGACTGATACATAGAATGTGCTCATTATTTGTTAATTCACATGATATTCACATTTCCTTTAACTGCCATAATGGTTTCAGGGAATGTCAACATCACTCTCAGATATTTTAGTGCAGAGATCAAACACTCATAAAAGATTTTAGGATTATGATAATTTTGAATCAGTATTTAATACAACAAAAGTTGGCCTTCCTTCTCTCTTCATTTCAGCATCTTCCAGCATCCTACCAAGCATAGAGAAAAATAAAAGATGCTCTAGAAATGATTTGAAACAATTACTGCCATAAACCTTCATCTGTCACACTATGATCTCTCATGTCCTGTACAGAAGATGACAGCCAATGATGGACCTTTGCCCTGTTAGGTGGCATTCTTAGCATGACACATGCATTGTTTCATATAATCCCATGACAGTCCTATGAGATAAGTACATTTTAATACTCTTTGTACAGATATGAAAACTGAGACATAGAGAGACTAAGAAACTTCACCTACTTAGTAAGTAGAAGTACCGATGCTAAGAGATTTAGTTTATTGAATTACAGGGCTTTTGCTATTAAACATGATTAGAATTTTTAATATTACACAGAAGTTTGTCTAGTCTATATATCCATCTCAGAGCATCAAAAGTGGAACAACAGAACAGTTTTTCACTGACCAAGATATTTTTACATGTTATCTTGCTTAGTCCTCCAATGAGCACTGTAAGGCAAGTATTACTGTGGTTGATTTATAGGCTCTGAATGTCATCAAAACCTTTAGTCCCATATTAGAATATTCTGTCCCTTATATCTCAAATTCTAAGATCACTTCCAAATCACAGCCATAGAGAGCTGCTAAACCAATCCAGTTTACTCACTCACCGCATCCCCATAGTCAGATTCCACTGCCCCATCAGAGACCAGGATAAGCTTTCTTGGCTGCCATCTTGGCAGCCTTCTCTTCTTCATTAGCTTCCACAACATAAGCCCAACTTACACCTTGGACACGAAGGCAGAGATGGGTAGGGACTACCAAACCATGGCTGGCTCTCAACAACATTGACCATAAAGGTTTAATAAGATCAGGAGCCATATGCAGCACATTGTGATGGCTTCACCTACTCCAAGCAGGATCATAAGGCCTATCTGGAGTA
Source organism: Cabassous unicinctus (assembly GCA_029593785.1). Classification (NCBI taxonomy): domain Eukaryota; kingdom Metazoa; phylum Chordata; class Mammalia; order Cingulata; family Chlamyphoridae; genus Cabassous; species Cabassous unicinctus. Next base: position 15,866 of record JAQZBX010036289.1, read on the forward strand.
ATGGTTGCACCCATGTCCCTCTCCTGCCACAGTCCAGCTGAAAAAGTCACACAAAGTATGTTTTTGTATTCTTTGCAACCAGCGGGCTTTCTTTTGGATTTTAGTTTTCTTGTGTCTTACTGCAGCTGAGATTTAGCCCATGTATAGCAGGAGGTGTTAGCAAAAGCATGCCTACCTCCTTCTTGAGCTAGGAGGAAGACTAAGGCAATGTGATTAGTAATCACTATTTTGGCTAGAAAGTCCAATGATTTTGCTGAGCCTGAAAGGATCATGCTATGAACTCAGCAATGTCATTCAAGGTGGGTAATAGATTGTGTATCATGTGTTCATAGGTGCTGACTCCCACTTGGGATGGTAATGTTCTGTGTGTATCAGGCTCCATGTTTCCAGCCCACTAGACAGTCACCCCAGGTGTGTTAAGCTCTTCTAAGCCAGTTTCTATTATCCTACCCTTCTTCCAGGCTGCCCTAACCTCTTAACATCTTAGGAATCATGTTGAAGGTATAATGAGATTATAAAAAGGGAATGATCCACTTACATTGGCTGTAAAGGAGAGTCCCACATGGTGTGTCCTTGTTTCCACTTTCAAGGGACTATCCTCATCTGAATGGTTATAGTATGATAAGGAACAAAGTCTGGGTGCCTCCCCCATCCTCTTCCCTTCCCTGTGCTAAGAATCCAGGTAAGGCCATGTTTCCCTTCCAGGGAACTGCTGAGTTCAGCTTCCAGCAGACCTAAGTAAGGCAGGCAGTACATCCAGTAAGAAAGATCTCAGGATGTAGATGGCAAAGCTCCTTTAATGAGCAGCCATAGAATTTCTCACACAATGCCAGCTGCCTGTGAATACTGGGTGATATTGCAGGTTCATCTAATTCTATGATAGTGGGCCCATCATTTAGTGCATTGTGCAGTAAGTGGGATCCTTGTTCAGAGGAGATGTCATCTGTATAACTGAAGTGGTGGCAGAGTCACTTTTCCAAGATATCTTGTGTGCACTGTGTCTAGAAGAACTAGAAACCCATGGTCATAAACTGAATAGGTTTCTACCATTTCTGATTGGTTGGAGAAAAAAAGCTGATGTTGCTATGAACAGTCCATGAATCCCATGTGGAATAGTTTCTAAATACCTTTGTTTTTTTGTCCTTGTCTTGTAGTTGACATCACTCACATTATTAAATGGCAGATTGGGCCTGTTTTAATGAGACAGGTATTCTGTGTTCTTGGGCCCATAATTTCACTGTGCCAGAATTTTGATGTCTAGTTCAGTGGTGGATCCATTCAGAAGTGGAAGCAGCCATCGTAGTTCATCTATTTCATGGATGTCATTGTGCTTATCCTCTGGCCATGGTTCATCCTCTGTCTTCTTCCCAGGAAGATCTCCATCCTCTTTGGGGTGTAAAGCAGCTCAGCATATCTTTTATCAGCTAAAGTTTTCTAATGATATTCACCTTACAGAGGTCATTCCATTAGCTTCAAGTGGGTGTGATGGTTTGAACCTGTATGTATACCAGAAAAGTATGTTCTTAAAGTTAATCCAGTCCTGTAGATGCAGACCCATTGTAAGTAGGATCTTTTGTCAGTAGAATCTTAAGTTGACATGTGACCCACCTCATTCAGGTAGGTCTTAATTGTTTACTACAGTCCTATATGAGAGAGTGAAATTCAGACAAAGGTAAGGAAAGCCATAGATGCAAGAAGCTAAAGCAACAAAACCTGGAAGAAAAGGGAGAGACCAGCAGTCACCGCCTGTGTTTTGCTACATTGCGGAGGAACCCAGGATTGCTGGCAGCCCATCATCAGGATGATAGCATTTCCTAGATTATGACTTGATTTGGACATTTTCATGGCTTCAAAACTGTAAGCTTGTAAGCTAATAAGTTCCCATAGGTAAAATCAATGCATTTTAGGGTATCTGCTTTAGGCAGCTCTAGCAAACTAGAGCAATGAGCAACATAGATGGTACCCTTCCAACTAAAAGTTGTTTCCAAAAGTATTTCCCCCACACTGGGGATGGAGATTCTTTAATTTTCCCCTCATATTTCCCTACTTTAACCTGACAAGCCATCGACACCAGCACATGAGTGAGCAACAGGTAGAAGGGGGGAGCGTTTGGGTCCAAGTCTTCCAGGGCCAAGAGCACCACTCATATTTCAGCCTGTTGGGTACTTTTTTCTTACAGGAAGAGGTACATAATCTGCCTGACCCAAGAGAAATGACAGCTACTTCCCAATGGACACTGGATGGTTTCAGTTTGGCTGATCTGTCTGTGAAACAGTGCTGAACTGATGGGGTATCTTTGAGTTTGGTTACCTTGATGCTGGTACAGGGAAGAAGGTGTTTTCATCAGATAATGCAACAGGATAATTGTTGATGGGGCCTCTACCACCTGCTTATACATGCAGGCATTTCCCAGATGACTTGGGCAAGGGCAAACCTGAATATACTACTTCAATTTGATTATACTGTCTTGTTGGGCACTGTCTGGGTGAGTATTTTGATTATCCAGGATCCAGAACATAATGGAGATTTCTGGCTGCAGGAGAGCCTGGGATATTTTGGCAATCCTTTTCAATTCTACAAAGGCACAATTGTAAGCCATAAGCTGCCTATAAAATGGGGAGTAATGTTTGGCTGTATCCAGGAAATTCTTCATCCAAGAACTTAGGAGTCCATGAATTCCTGTTGTTCCATTATTCTGCCAAAAGGACTAGTCAGCATTTGTATGGGTGGCAGAAACCTATAGCTTGAATGGAGTTAAAGTATGGCTGAAGCAGCCTATTTTACCTTTTGTAGGTCCTGCATCTTCTCTGTGCCCCAGTGGAAAGAACCCGCTTTTTGTATCACCTGATATAGGGCTTACAAGAGTATAATAAGATGAGGAATATGCTGGCACCAATATACAAATTGCACAGTATCTGGAACAGTGGGCCCTAAAGGTGGCACTTCCACATTCAAGCCCCAATAAGCTGCCACACTCTACTTGCTTTTTAACTGGCCACAGTGGGTTATAGAAGGTAGAGATGGTGGAGTGGATGAATCCCACAAATAGAAGCTCCTTTATGACTTCAGTAATGCCATTTTCCCCTCAGGAGATGCTGTATTGACACTGTTGCACAATGCAGGGAAGAGATGGAAGCACCAAGGGTTGGACAATTATTTCTTAAGTATGACAGCAAAAGGACAAGCAACAAAAGAAAACTAGTCAATTTGGACTTGATCAATATTTTAAAGTTTTGTGAATTAAGAACATCATCAAGAAATTAAAAAGACAAGAGAAGCAAAAGAAGGAAATATTTAAAAATTTTAAATCTGATAGTGATCTTGTATGTAGAATATATTAAAATGTTTTTACATCTCAACAAAGAAAGACAACTCAATTTGAAATGTGTTTATAAAGACATTTCTGCAAAGAAGATGTGCAAATGGTAAATGAGCAAATGAAAAGATGCTGCATCTTTAGTCACAGGGAAATGCATGTCAAAAACACCAGAAAAAACCTTTTCACATGCACTAAAATTGCTGCATTTTTAAATATATGAGAAAGTAAAAATATTGTCATGGATGTGGGGAAATTAGAACCATTGTGCGTGCTGTTGGGAATGTAAAATGTTGAAACCACTGAAGATAAAAGTTTGGAATTTCTTCAAAAATTAAACATAGAGAGACTTCTGGTCAACCAAGAAAGTGGAGTAAAAATGCTTCAAGCTTTAGTTGAATATTGAAAAACTATCAAAGACTGTTAAAGCTGTCTTTGTCAGAGCTCTAGAAAAAAACACATGCAATAACTGGGTGAGAATATAATCAAGAAAAAGGCAATTTTAAAATGGCAGTAGGGAGCAGATGTGGCTCAAATGGTTGAACTCCCACCTCCCACATGGGAGGTACAAGATTTGGTTCCCCATGCCTCCTGAAAAAAACAAAAACAAACAACAAGCAAAAAAATGAAAAATCCAATTCGGGGAAGCTGATGTGTTTCAGTGGTTGAGTGCTCACTTCCCACATACAAGGTCCCGGGTTCATTCCCTGTCCCCCAGTACCTAAAAAAAACAATAAAAAAGAAAGAAAATGGCAGTAAAAGATCAGGTACCCTTGCTGATACTTTCCAGATTGAGTGTTTTTCCTGTAATTTGAGATACCATCTGTAACCCATGTTTCTTTCTAGCCATCCTCCAATTGATCTTAAAGAGGGGTTTATTCAGGTATAGGGTTTGATAACTCCTCAAAGGGATCTTATATAGGGGTCAAAGACAGAGAAATCACCTGATTATCTATGCAGTGGGCTTCCTTATTGCATGTACTTGAATATGAACTTCTATTTTATAAGGGAACACTTGTTTTCATTTCCTAATGGAAGGGTTAAGATATAAACCAGGATGTTGGTTATTTCAAATCTGAAAATAATGTTATGCCATTCAGTAATAAAGGCAGTTTCAATTAAAAGCCAGTATAAAGCAATCAATTGTCTTTGAAATGGCATGAATTTTTATATGGGTCAGTTCAAAAGCTTCCAATTTCAAAACCCAACCGTCACTGCTGGGTGAAAATTGCAGAATCATTTTCAAAGGATATTGTTCAGAAAAAAAAAAATTCTTCTTGGCTCTTTTTTTTAAGAACACAGGAGCATCTTCCAGAAGATCTTGAAAACCTTTTCTCTTTTTATACTGGTTAGAATTTTATCAATTGTCTATCCTTATGTCATAACTGATAAGGAGAATTGCATTACCAAAATTGGTTTTGTCCATTACATGTTTAATCCACATTTACAGTTTTAGATTTGTAATGGACTAAATTTTACTTCAAATGCATGATCACCTGACACCAGAACAAAATAGAGTCTGATACAAAGTAAATCTGTGGGTAATTAACAGTGTCTGACACACCCAACATGACTCTATTGGTTACTCCATTTCTATCCTATATCTTTAATCACTCTCTCTTTTTCTTCTCTCATCTCTCCACCTCTACTAGTTTCCTCCAAATGACATTTAAACATGATCAATTTTCTCCAGTACAAAAGCATATTTAACTTCAACTATTTTGTCCCCTTTATAGTGCTTATTTAGATCCTTACATTAACCCTATTTTTTGCAAACTTTAATTTTGCAGTAGTGGAAACTGAGACACAGAGAATTTGACTAACTAATCCAAGATCACACATATTGTTCAGGATTCAATAAATTATAACCATGAGTGAAGTAGTAGTACATAAGTCTACTTTGAAACCTTTATTTCAATTCAATTAACAAAATATTTTCCACTTATTTTCTATGCATAAATATACTCATTGCATGATTTCAATTGCTATTTTTTTGGTACCAGTGTATGATGAGGCACAATAGCATATGATTAGATATCAGGTTTAGAAGTCACATCAGTTTGGATTTAAAACCAAATTCAATAATTATTAGCATTTAGATCTTGTTCAAGTGATGTTCAAAGTTAGCATTAATTCCCTTATATACAAAATGAAAATAGTAATATCTCCTTTATTGGATTATATGAAAATATAATTTTCATAAAATCAGAATGACTGATACTTTGAAATGTTTATTTTTTAATTCACATGGTATTTATATTTCCTTTAACTCCTCTTAACATTTCAAAAAATCTCAACATCATTTTCAGTTATTTTATTGGAGAAACAAAACATTCATAGGAGATTTTGATTATTATGAATCTTGACATAGTGATGAATATAACAAAACTTGAACATTTTTCTCTAATAATTTTTGCACTCTTTCAGAATCCAAACAATCATTTCCCAAATAAAGCAAACTACATATGTGAATTGATAAAATATTGCCATATACTTGGTTGATAGCAACATGAGCTCTTATTTCCTGAACAGAAAGAGACAACAACAAAGAACCTTTACTCTATATCAGGCAGCATTCTAAGGACAATTCATGCATTATCACATTTAACAATACGAGAGCCCTATGAGATTGACACTTTATCATCCTCTTTGTATATATGTGGGAACTAGGATAAAAACTGGCTAAGAAACCAACCAAAGTTTGCATAGCTTGACAGACAGGAAGTTAAACTTGTAATCCAAAACTTTTGCCCTTGGAAATATAAGATTTTTAATATTAGACAGCAGTACTTCTAGCCTACATGCATCTATCCTTAGCAGTTTTGCACTGTTATAGATTTTTTCACATGCATATTTTTCCCTGTAATTCTTTGAGACAAGTATTTTTAGGTTTGTTTTATAGATTCTGATAAGTTCATGCATGCATACTCTCAACACTAGAACATTCTGTGCCTTATGTACCAGAATCCATGATCACTTCCAACCAACTGCTATAGAGAGTCTGCTTGTATAACCTAACTTGATCTTCCCCAATGAACATGGTCACAGAGGTTAACATCACAAGAAATAACAGGATGAACTGGTTTGGCTGCCATCTTAACTGAAGCTGCTAATTCTAATCCTTTTAGAACTGTAAGTTTTGAACACCCTTAAGCAATATCAATTTATATATTTCCCTGAAATCATACTTGAAAATGTTGATAAAGACAGACCCAGGAGACTCTTGAGCCTGGGAAAACACATAAGCAAAACCAGCCACAAATAGCAGATGCTTTTGTTCTTTGTTTCCAAGTCTTGTGGACCCAGGTTCCTATGTACCAAAGGGGCTAATTCAAGACTGAGCAGAGACTTTCTTAGGAGAATTCTTAAAAGAGATGAAATCAGGAACCTGTTACTTCAAGACAACTGCACTTGCTGCTGAGTTTATGATACTGGAAATCTGTAATTTTTCTGCTTTAATGAAGTTTTCTAATTTCAGTGTTTTTAATCTGTTTTGAACTAATCTCAAGTTGCTTTATAGACTACTTCACAGAGTCACTAAAGTGCAATAGAGTAAATGTGTATGGAAGGAGAATCCTGCAGAGATGTCTTCCAAAACTTACAGTGTTTCCCAGTGAACTTCCACTGAAACTTAAATCTTAGGAAATTTTCTTTGATTAAAGAAATTTTGAGCTGGGATGATTGTGGACCACATTCAAAAGATGGTATGGGGCTATAAGACAAAAATAAGTTCTGCCCATGAATTCTGATTTATCTAGGAATTTTCTCTAAGCAATCATTTCTGAGTCAGTAATTGAAGGAGAGAATTACTATACTTGAGGGAAAAATGGATCAACTTGCAAAGCAGGAGTGAGTATTGTGTCAGTGACTACAAGCTCCATGCAAAATATTCACTAGAGATAAGATGGCTTGTCATAGATTGAGGTTGTTACTTGTCTAAATGTATTCAGAAACAGTGACTATTTTTGTTATTTTTCACTCAAGGTGACACTAGGATCTTCAATTTATTGGTAAGTAGATGTAATTATATATTCTATTATCACAGATCTTTATGGACAATATTTTCATAAAGGCATTCACTTGAGAATTTATGGAAACAGACCACAGAAAAAAGTAAAACTTTTGTTAAATTATTTTACTGATAAGAAAGGACAAAGGACAGAAGGAGCAGGTTTTGTAAAAAATTTGTAAAAAATTGCATAACAAAATTGATTTTAAAAAGAAAATTAAAAATGCCCATATTTCATAATCCAAATATGCACTATTTGTCTTTTGTGTGTTTTTTAAAGTCATTTCTACTATATACATTATTTTAGGCAATTGATATAATGTAAGTACTGTTTTATACTTATATTTTTCCACCCAATACTACACTGAAATAACCTTTCCACACGAATAGTATTTATTACAAATATCTGTGTTGTGTATCTGATATTTCACAAATATACACCATAATTCACTTGACTGTTTATCTTTGTGTAGACATTATTGTTGTCTTTACATTTTCAATATTCTGAAAAATATATTGTGAAATATAACCTGTATATATGTGTTTTGCCAATATTCTTGTTTAGACTACATTTGTAAGAGTAAGGATTATGGGATCAAGGAATATAACCAATTTCTCAGTCCTTACACATAAATTCATGCTTATTTGCAGAATATTTAATACTGTATTAGTCAGCCAAAGGGGCAGACAGCTGCTGATGTTTGCCAGGGTTCAGACTTCTTGGGTTCCTCTCTTCCCAGGGCTGCATTTCTCTCTGGGCTTAGCGCCTCTGTTTCATCCACCAGGCCAGCTGTAGACTATCAGGCGAATGGCTCACTTCTCTTCTCCTGGGGCCTTCTCTCCAACATCAAAACTCCAACATCAAAACTGCTTCTCAAAAACTGATCCTTCTGTCCTTTGCCTTGCCTTTTATATTGGATTTCACCACCCACCAAGGGGTGGGGCTCAACGCCCTACTGACATGGCTCAGTCAATGCCCTAATCATAACTTAATCATGCCCAGATTAACAGCTCAGTTTACAAACATGATCCAATTATATTTTTG
>JAQZBX010036290.1:0-10065 GCA_029593785.1 Cabassous unicinctus
AGAGAGAAGCTAATCAACTGAATAAACCCATCAAGATGAAAAGATGACCAGAGAGCAACAAAAAATTTACAAACCATACTAAGAAACAGGAAGATATAGCCCAGTCCAATGAACAAACTAAAAACCAGGAAGAGATGCAGAACATAGAACAACTAATCAAAGCTGTCCAAACAAATATCATGGACCAAATTAAGGAAGTGAAGGAAGAGATTAAGGATATTAAGGAGGCACTGGGTGAACATAATGAAGAAATTGTAAACATACATAAAAAGATAATGGATATGATGGTGATGAATGGAACAACCCAAGAAATCAAAAAGACTCTGGAAGCACATAACAACAGATTTGAACAAGCGGAGGAAAGAATCAGTGATGTGGAAGACAGTATACTTGAAATCAAACATATAGTAGAACAGATAGATAAAAAGATAGAAAAAACCAGCAGGGACATAGGAATTTGAATGACAACACAAAATGCACAAATATATGCAGTATAGACATCCCAGAGGGATAAGAGAAGGGAAAGGGGACAAAGGAATGTAGGAGGGAGATGGACTTACATGTCCAGGTAGCACAGTGCACCCCAAACAGTGTAAATCTCAACAGGCCTATTCCAAGACATATACATGTGAAACAGTCCAATGCTCAAGACAAAGAGAAAGCACTGAAGGCAGCAAGAGAAAAAGAACCATCACATACAAGGGAACTCAATAAGATTAAGTGCTGGTTTCTCATCTGAAATGATCAAGGCAAGAAGGATGTGGTATGCCATAGTCAAGGTGCTAAAAGAAAAAAATCTTCCAGCCAAGAATTCTCTATACAGTAAAGCTGGCATTCAAAAATGATGGAGAGCTCAAAATGTTCACAGGTAAACAGAAATTAAGAGAGTTTGTGAATAAGAAACCTGACATTCAAGAAATACTAAAGGGAGTTCTGCAGGTTGAAAGGAAAAAAACAGGAGAGAGAGAGTTGGAGGAGAGTGTAAGAACAACTAAAAAGACAAAAAGAAATAAAAACAACATATGACAACGTAAAGCAAAAGAAAATATGTCTAATAAAAGTAATTCCTTGAGAGTAATAGTACTGAATGTTAATGAATATTAAACTCAACAGACAAGAGACACAGAGTGGCAGAATGAACTCAGAAAGATTGAAATTATACAGAGTAATTTATCTGAGCACAATGGAATGAAGCTCAAAATCATTAAGGGACACTGAACCAGATTAGGCACAAAGATATGGAATTTAAACCAACACATTCTTAGAAAAACAGTGGATCAAGGAAGAAATTTCAAAAGATATCAGTAATTACCTTGAAATGAAAGAAAATTACAACACAACATTTCAAAACTTATGTTATGCAACAAAAGCTGGACTGAGATGGAAATTCAGAGCCATAAATGCACATATCAAAAAACAAGAGTTGAAATCGAAGAACTAACTGCACACCTGGAGGAATTAGAAAAAGAAAAACAAACAAACCTGAAAGGAAGTAGAAAGAAGGAAATAAAGATTAGAGAAGAACTAAGTGAAAAATAAAATAAGAGAGTACTAGAAAAAATAAAGAATTCCAAAGTCTGGGTCTTTGAGAAGGTCAATAAATTTGACAAACCCTTAGCTAGACTATAAAGAAAAAAAGGAGAAGATTCAAATACAAAAATAAGAAATGAAGAAGGTGATGTCATCTCCAATCCCATAGAAATAAAGACTATCATAAGAGGATACTTTGAAAAATTATATGCCATCCACAAGGATAATTTAGAGGAAATGGACAAATTCCTAGAAACACACAAACAGCCAACATTGATGAAAGAAGAAATTGATGCACTCAACAGACCAATCACAAGTAAAGAGATAGAATCAGTCATCAAAAACCACCCAACTAAGAAGAGACCAGGACCAGATGGCTTCAAAGGTGAACTTTACCAAACATTCTGGAAAGAACTAACAGCAATTCTGATTAATAGCTTCCAAAAAATGAAGTAGAAGGAAGACTGCCTAACTCATTCTATGATGCCAAACTTACCCTAATACCAAAGCCAAACAAAGATGCCAGAAGAAAAGAAAATTACAGACCAATCTCTCTGATGAACTTAGATGTTAAAATCCTCAAGAAAATACTAGCTAACTGTATTCAAAAATACATCAAGCAAATTATACACTATGACCAAGTGGGTTTCATCCTGGGTATGCAAGGATGGTTCAACATAAGAAAATAATGTTGTATACCACATAAACAGATTGAAAAAAAATCACATGATCATCTCTATAGATGCAGAAAAAGCATTTGGCAAAACACAGCACTGTTTCCTGATAAAAAATATGGCAAAAGATTAGAATAGATGGAAACTTTCTGAACATAATAAAGGGCATATGTGAAAAACACACAGCTAACATCATATACAATGTTGAATTCCTAAAAGCTATCCCTCTAAAATTGGGAACAAAACAAGGATGCCCACCATCACTGCTCCTATTAACATTTTCTTAGAAGAACTTGATCAAGCACTGAAGCAAAAAAATAAAAAAACTTATAAAAGGCATCCACATTGGAAGGGAAGAAGTAAAAATTTCACCATTTGCAGACAACAAGCTCCTATACATAAAATGCCCTGAGAAATCTACAACAAAGCTTCTAGAACTTAGAACTGAGTTCAGTGAAGTTGCAGGAAAAAGACCAACACTCAGAAATTAATAGCATTTCTGTACACTAATAATGAGCATTCTGAGGAGGAAATAAAAAAATATACCATTACAATAATAACTTTAAAAAAGTCAAATACCTAGGATAAATTTAACTAAAGATGTAAATGACTTATACACAGAAAACTACACAGCACTGTTAAAGGAAATCAAATAAGACTTAAATAAATGGAAGAATATTCCCTGTTCATGAATAGAAATACTAAACATCACTAAGATGTCTATTCTACCCAAATTATTATACAGATTTAATGCAATCCCAATAAAAATTAGCACAGCATCTTTTGCTGAATTGGAAAAACTAACTATGAAATTTATTTGGAAGAGCAAGAGGCCCCAAAAGCAAAACATATTGAAAAAGAAAAAAGAAATTGGAGGAATCATACTACCTGAATTTAAGGTATACTACAATGATACAGAGGTCAAAAATTCACGGTATTGGCACAAGGATAGACATACTGATCAATGGAACTGAATTGAGAGCTCTGATATAGATCCTCACATACACAGTCATCTGAAATTCGACAAGGCCACCAAGCCCACTCAACTGGGAAAGAATGGCCTCTTTCACAAATGGTGCTTGGAGAACTGCATATCCATATCCAAAAGAACGAGAGAGGAACACCATCTCACATCATATACAAATATCAACTCAATATACATCAAAGATCTAAATATAAGAGCCAAGACCATAAAGACATTGAGAGATAATGTAAGGAAGCATCTACAAGAACTTGTAATAGTAAGTGGTTTCATGAACTTCACATCCAAAGCGCAAGCAGTGAAAGAAAAAATAGATAAATGTGACCTCCTCAAAATTAAAACCTTTTGCACTTCAAAGGAGTTTGTCAAGAAAGTGAAAAGACAGCCTACCAATTGGGAGAAAATATTTGGTAACCATATGTGTGATAGGAGCCTAATATCCAGCATATATAAAGAAATCCTATATCTTGAAAATAAAACGACAAAGATCCCATTTTAAAAATGGGTAAGTGAACAGACACTTCTACAAAGAAGAAGTACAAATGGCTAAAAAGCACATGAAAATATGCGCAACATCTCTAGCTATTAGGGAAATGCAAATCAATACTACAATGTGATAGCATCTTACACCAATTAGACTGGCAGCCATTAAATATCAGAGGACTACAAGTGTTGGAGAGGATGTGGAGGAATGCGAACAATCATTCACTGCTGGTAGGAATGCTGAATGGTACAGCCATCATAGGACACTTTGAGAGTTCCTCAAAAACTAAATATAGATCTGCCATATGACCCAGCAATTTCAATGTTGGTATATACCCAGAAGAAAGGACACGGACAGATATATGCACACCAATGTTCATAGCAGCATTATTCACTATTGTCAAAAGTTGAAATCAACACAAATGCCCATCAACAGATGAATGTATAAACAAAATGTGGAATATACTTACAATGGAATATTACTCAGCTGTAAGAATGAATACAGTACTAACACATTGGATAACATGGATGAATCTGAGGATCTTATGTTGAGTGAAGCAAGCCAGACCTTGAAGGACAAATATTTCATGACCTTTCTGATATGAATTAAGCAAATCAAGCTGACTGAGAGAGCTAGAGTCTGGAAGATATGTTTACAAGAAATATGAAGGGAGAAGTAGGTTGTTAGCCAACACCCATATGGGCAAAATCTATGATAAGATACAATAGTGTAGTTGTGTAGTGAAGAGATATGACAGTGGTGTAGGGATAATATTGTGTTGTGTGGTGCAAGTTGATAGTGGTGTAGGGTGGGGAGTATGGTTTGGATGATCCAAGAAATGGGAGGAGGACTGGGGGAGGGAAGAGGTGAACTCTGGGGATAGGTGTGTGTATGGGTGAAACTACAATGTTGAGAAAATTTTTCTGGGAATATGGCAAGGAAGCATTAGTGGTTTAGGGTGTTGAATGGGGGGGCATGTGGGACATGGCAAACTTGGGACAGTCTTCTAGAGAATGTGCAAGTGACCATTTTGTCATAGTGTGCTGTACCCATGTAGGGAGACCCACTCATTAAGTGGGAAGGAGTTGGACTTCCATGCAGGGGAGGACTAATATGTTTTCATACAGAGGGTTGTGTACCTCTCGAAAGCACGGGCAGTTCCTAATAGGGGAGGACAGACTAATTTGTCCAGTCATCAGCATTGTTGCAAGTATCTTAGAATCTTTTTCATGGAGTGAAGCCTGGTGGTCAGTCTCGGCCCTGAGTGGAGGGGAAAGGTGGAATAGAAGAGATTGGAGAGAGGGTATTTGGGGGCAATGGAAGTGTTCTGCATAATCATGCAATGACAGATACAGGCCATGTTAAATTTCCTCAAAAAATTATAAAAATGGATGGTCTAAAATGTAATTTGTAATCTAAACCATTGACCATGGTTGGTAGCTTAGTTTCAATACTTATATATGAATTGTAACAAATGTACCATCCACATGTAAAAAGATTATTAATAGGAAAGGAGGAAAGAGGGAGGATGTTGGGAATATAGGTGTCCTCCATATTCTGTATGTAACCTTACTGTAACCCAAAATTTCTTTCAAGACTTTTTTTTGTTTTTTAAAGTAAGACCATGGGGAAGAAATGGTAGAAATTTTCACTGTACATAAAGGACAACTGACATTACAGTGATGAAAGGCAAAATGTCAAAAAATATTTTTTAAATTATTTTTAATTTTTTTAAAGTTTTTTTATTTTTTAATACCCCAATTTTTTGTGCTTTATTTAAGTTTTACTTTCTCTAAAATAATATGTATTTTATTTCTTATGTTTAAACCTATCATTATTTCATTTTCTTATTAGTCAAATTTGGCAATATTCTTGGCTTTATTTTTAAAGAAGTTTTGGATCACAGAAGGGTTACAACTGTGGCAGGGAAGTATCAATGGGGTGGGGTGTCAGTGATGGGGGATACATGTGGGAGGTTCACCGAGGCATACATATAAGGTATATAAATATGTTCAAATGTTCATAGGGCATTGCCACAGTGGATAGAGACTCACACAACAGATGAAGCATTGTTGAATCCCCATCCTGGGAGCTCTGCCACTGTTGGAAAAGATGCTGAGAGTCAGAGCATAAAGGGTTAAGCATTCAACAAGCATACTTGCTGGCAGAGACACGTTAGTAAATGTCTCCAAGGTCTCTGCTTACTGCAGACGTCAATAGGAGGAAGCAGAGCGAGATGACCCCACCACTAAGAAGTTACTGTATAAATTCCTAAGAAAAGCTATCTAGTAATACAGGAACAGGTAGCACTCTCACACACCAAGCTGAGATATTAGACTAAGGCATTTAGGGCTAGAAACAATGTTTATACTTATGCCCCTTGGTAGACTGCCAGAGAATGCAGTGTGCTTGCTGTAGTAAGAGAAAAATAGTGGGAGAACAAGGTTAGGGGGGGAAAATTTATGGATTTTTTTAAGCTAAATAAAAGAAAGGGTCACAGTGATCTCGGGGCTGGTTTTGCCTGAGTGAGCTGCAGCCCTCTGCTTAATATGCATCAACTTATCTGACCCTTCCTTTGTGCCGCACCCTGACAACAACATATGGCACCTAACGTGGGGCTTGATTAGTCTTTTCTCATCGTCTTTTTCTATGGAGCAGTGCTGTGGAACTAAGGACTGTTGTTGCTGGGTCGGACGGTCCTTGAATCTTGTGTGGTGAGTCAAATAATCTTGATAGTCAGGGTATTGGGAAATCAGTCAACTCAATTTGAGGTATATTCTGAGGTTTTAAAGACCCTGTTGAAGAATACAGGTGTGTCTGTGATGACCCACAAGTTGCTAGAACTCTTTTCTCTTGTACAAAAACATTGCTATTGATTTTAGCCACAAGGGCAGAATGTGTTAAATTTGAAACAATGAAAATTAGTAATGAAATCATTGCGGCAAGCTTATCAAAAAAGGGAAACAGTTCCTCTTCAAGTATAGTCTTTGTGTAGCCTTATTTCTGTTGCTCTTGAACCATTAAAGTCAAATGAAAATGAAGATATTAAAATGGATACTGCTGTTGTTAAAACTGTAGCAAAACAAGCTAATAATGATTTTAATGAAAATATATATGAAAAAATTAATGAATGGGCAAAAACAGATAAACTCATGTTTAATAAAAAGAAAAGAAAGAAAAAGGGAGTTTATGAAACTTTTCCAGTGGTCATTAAGCCGTCTGCTCCAAAAGATGATTTATTGTTTTTTGAACCAGTGCCTATTACCGCTGAACAAATATTAGAAATATGTCAATGGGCTGGGGTTCCTCGCCAAGCTCAATGTGATGATATAATGTTATTAATCATAATTTTTAGTTATAAGTACAAAAAGAAAGCAGCCATTAAAGGCTGCTGAAATAGTGCATAACAGTAAATTTAGTAAAATAAAATAACACCCTTGCAAAATGCAGTGGTCTCAAATATTGCTGGTTTGTTACAAGGGGTTAATATCCAGTTATGTCACTATCACTTTGTTTTAAAACTTGCTAAGGATTTCTTTGTTTTTTTCTTGAATGGGTCAAGCCAGCCCACATTCCCCTTTCTGTAAAGCAGCCAACAATAAATCAAGTTTACATTCAACATTGTAAGCAACAGCCCCAATTCTAATTATAATATTAACAACAGAATCAATGTAAGTATTAAAATTACAAGTTAATGTATTACCCCACAGCCCAAATGGGAAATAATGATTTGTTTTTACCTATGCCTCAAACTATACAAAGTAAAGTAATTAAGGTCATTGCTTCTAAGAATCTTAAACACTTAAAAATTAAAAGTTTATTCATTTGATTCCTGTTGTTATATAATCTACTGTAGTTATGAACAATGTATAATATATTTAAATACCAATCAAAACTTTAGTACAATACATTCCATACTTAAGTAATTTAATAACTTATATTTTACTTGTAAATGTGTTTTATTAAATGTATATGTAAATCTCTTGTTTTAAGTTTCAACTGTCCTGAAACCAAATGTATTAAAAAACAAGTTTGGTAAGTATTGTTCAAGCCTAAAAGTAAAGCATCATACAAAAAATTTTGTTAATCAATAAACCAATGTCTTACTAGTTAACACTTTTCATGTTTCAGGAAGCATATTGGAAATTAAAATAGCACATCAAAAATGTTTTGTAACAAATTAAAAAAGATAAAGTGCATTTCAATGGGTGTTGTATTCCTCCCTGGGGAGGCTGGCCACTCTCCCAGGGACTGATGCATAAACCTTAAAATGTACAGCCCAAGTAGTGTTGTGTTCCTTCCTGAGGAGTCTGGCCCCTTCCTCAGGAATTAGCAAAACACTCACAGGTTGACATCTATACTATCAAATTTATTAATCCTAAAAACAGTCAACCAAAACTCTAGTATTGGTTGCTACTTCAACACTTCCCCGCTAAAAGCTAAATATTGGTAAGTATATATATGAAACTGCTCTATTTATCTGTCATTCTGTAACATTGTTCAATATTAACTTAATCTTTTAATTAGTTATATTATTTATGTTTCTCACCCTAATTGTCAATATAAGCTTATTAAACTAAATATATATATTAACATTTATTTCACATCTATCCATAACTCTAGCCATCAATAAGCCAAATATATCAGTGTATTAGACAACTAGTTTAGTAGAAGAATAAATATAATAATTTAATGGGAGAAGGCAAAAGTTAAGTTAGGATATACGGTCGAGGTTTTGCTCTTATCATTATAGATAAAGGAGACCAGCTTTGGGTCCCATCCAGACGTCTGAAACCTAAACATAAACAAGCCAAAGAAGCTGACACAAAAAGCAGAAAAGATGGTAACTTCTAAAAAGCAGAATGTCACTCTAATACAGTTATTCTTTGCTATGCTTACCTTAACAACCACAGCAGTAAGTAGTGCACCTTCACATGATTATACATATTAGGCTTATGTTACTAATTCATCTCTTTTAGAATTGTTAACTTGGGGGAACAAATCCTACCCTATTTATGTTAAGTAGTCTTTTCATTTTTCTGGGCTCACTGATTCTCACCTTCCTCTAAAAGCCTAAGAAAGAAGGAAAGTTAATTAATAATTACTCTGCTGGAGAGAAAGGCATGCCCGTATGTTTTGGAGAGGAAGATCTTCATTTGAAAATGCACTGTCAATTATGGTTAAGTATTGGAAAAAATGGTACCTGTAATCACCATTCCAAATATGCACTTGCTGCACAAGGATTTAAAGGCAATATTTCTCAGAATAAAATTCCTATTCCTGTGGGAATTCCCATGTGCCAGATTCCTTATATGTACTCTAATAGTCCTGTATTTCCATGGACTGTGTGTCATAGCTCAGAACCATGAAATGATTGCGGTCCTGTAGGCTCTGCTCACGAAAAGATCCAGCTGTTTGATTTGAAATGGTGTAAGGAAAACCAAAGCATAAGTATACTTGCAAATAATTATATTATCTGGCATGGGGGAGGCTTTACACCACCTAATCATTTCAGAATGGGTCATCGCACTCAGCCGCATCTGTGGAAATTAGCCTCGGCTTTCCACACTATTAGTTCTTGGTGGGGCTGCATTTTTAATATTAGTACTAATTATACTTTTACCCTTATTGGTAATAATACTGAATGGGTTAAAGCTTGTGTACATCTTCCTTATGTTCTGTTATTGGGTAATATTATTTGGAACAATAGTGATAAGGCCATAGAATGTTTAAACAAATTCTTTTTATATACTTGTATTAACAATTCTATTAGTTTCCCAAATACCTTTAGTGTTTACATCCTAAGAGCAAGAATTGGAGTGTGGTTGCTGGAACAGATGAATCAAGAATGATAAGAGACCCCAGTTATGGGGATATTAACTTCCATCTCCAAAAGATTGCTGAAAAGGGCAAGAAGATTTGTTGGAATGCTAACAGCTGTAATTATGGGTATTATAGCCATAACAGCAACAGCGGCTACTGCAGGTATAGCCCTTCAACAAGAAGTTCAAACTGCTGACTTTGTGCAAACATGGCAAAAAAATTCAGAACAGTTATGGGGAACTCAAAGACAAAACGATTGAGAAATACATGAGAAAATAGTAGATCTAAGACAAACTGTTATTTTGTTAAGAGATCAGATTCAAGCTATGAAATTACACATGAAAATGAAATGTAATTAGAATTAAACATCTTATTGTATTACTCCTGTGCTTTACAATGCAACTGAGTTTCCTTGGAACTCAGTGAAAAACCATCTTCTGAATCATAATAATTTAGCTAAGGAAATTCTATGCTTGCAACAGAAAATACATCAAACATTTAAAAACCAATTGCAAGTTATGACTGGTGAACATATTTTGAAAGCGTTGATAAATAGTTTAAAACAGTTGCAT
>JAQZBX010036290.1:10165-24339 GCA_029593785.1 Cabassous unicinctus
CATTTAAAAACCAATTGCAAGTTATGACTGGTGAACATATTTTGAAAGCGTTGATAAATAGTTTAAAACAGTTGCATCCTACACAATGGTTACATGGTTTATCAAGATCTGTTATGTTCATATGTATAATTGCATTAATATTGTGTTTTCTATATTGTTTGATCTGCAGAAGATCATGACAACTTAACCAATTAAGACACCAACAATCTGCTACTACGCACATTATGCTATTACAATTAAAAATTAAGGGGGAAATGAAGGAAGAAACAAGGAGCCAGATAAACTTAGATTGAACCCAAAAATTTTCTTGGAGCTAAGCACAGTCGAGCGTATGTGGCATAGTAATTACTGTTATTGTTACTGTTACTGTTACCTCTAGTCCAATTCTCTGTCTTCAAAATTTGATTTTTAGTAAGTGGTCTCACTCAATTATGGGTCCATCCAGGATGTTGAGAGTGAGATGAGACCCGCAAACCCCTTCTCCGACTGGCAGGATGTCCCGCCAAAGTTTTATGGTAGCCCTCAGGGTGGGAAGAGTCGGGACTCTCTCCGCATTGCCAGACCTGAAGGAAGCAATGACTAAATATAGTATGAGGCATCTCAGACAAGATACGTTGAGCTAGTGCAAGCAAGATATGTTGAGTCTGTGAGATTGAGTATCACACAAAATCCTGTTGAGCCTGCGAGTTGAGTCTTCAAGACTAAGTAGAGCACAAGACATCTCGGACAAGATACATTGAGCCATTGCAAGCAAGATACGTTGAGTCAGCAAGATTGAGTAACTGCACACACACAAAAAAAGTCTTGGGCAAGATACAGGGCCTAAAATAGGGACTAGAGGCTAGCAACGCCTGAAATAAGTTTTAAAAAGGAAAATGAAAAATCTATTAGAAAACCTCACCAGTTTGTCTGACCAATTTAATCAATTTCTCAGCCCAAAAGTTTATACTTGGATCAAATTAATGTCCATTTTAAATAATTTCTTCTCTAGTAACTTCACTGTGGTGATCATTGGTGCTTTGCTACTCTTAATTGTAAAAGAAGGCATTCGTGTAGTGCTGCTGTTCCGCATTAACAGGGCTCATAAGACCAGCCATGACAACAACTGGATTCTGCTTAACCCTTAACTCTCAAACCCCTGTCCATGGCAGCTTGGCTGGTGGCCAGAGACGGGTAAGACCTTCAGAGGAGGGCAACCTAAGACAGGCACAGTCACCCTAGACAAAAAACAAAAAAGGGGGAGATGTTGGAGAAGATGCTGACAGACAGAGCAAAAAGGGTTAAGCATTCAACAAGCATGCTTGCTGGCAGAGACACGTTAGTAAATGTCTCCAAGGTCTCTGCGTACTGCAGATGTCAATAGGAGGAAGCAGAGCGAGATGACCCCACCACTAAGAAGTTACTGTATGAATTCCTAAGAAAAACTATCTAGTAGTACAGGAACAGGTAGCGCTCTCACGCACCAAGCTGAGATATTAGACTAAGGCATTTAGGGCTAGAAACAATGTTTATACTTATGCCCCTTGGTAGACTGCCAGATAATGCAGTGTGCTTGCTGTAGTAAGAGAAACATAGTGGGAGAACAAGGTTAGGGGGAAAAACTTTATGCATTCTTTTAAGCTAAATAAAAGAAAGCGTCACAGTGATTTCGGGGCTGGTTTTGCCTGAGTGAGCTGCAGCCCTCTGCTTAATATGCATCAACTTATCTGACCCTTCCTTTGCGCCGCACCCTGACAACAACATGCCACATTCTCCAATGGAACAGCAACCATGCAACCAGTACAAGGGCAATGACTATTGAAGAAATATGATCCATTGATGGGCCCTTTATATTGATGACTATGCCTACAAGCCTTTTTCTTTTGAATTTGTAACTTAGCCTATTGTTGTAGGGTGCCTAAGTGTTACCTCCTGAGAGCCTCCTTGTGGTTCCATGTGACCTCTCTCTAAGCCAAACTAAGCATATAAATGCATTGGCTTCACCCTATTGAGGGACATGACTCCCAGGGATGAGTCTCCCTGGCACCAAGAGTTTAATGCCAAGAATTGGCTGGTGATACAACTCAGAAAAGACCTTGAATAAAAGGGGAAAAGGTAAAGACAAATGAGTGCATGTGGCTAAGAGACTTCAAAGTGAGTCAGGAGATCATCAAGAGAGGTAACGCTAATGCATATCTCAGCAGGATCTCATAGAAAGCCAAGGTAGATACTTCATCAAATAGTAGGGATCCTGAGGGTTCTGGAGATACCGAGGTCCTATGGTCATGGAAGATAGCTCTGGAGTTTGGTGCCTTGCCAGTGGTCCTACTTTGGAGTTTGTGTTCTAGAGTGTGATAGAGTAGGACTCAGATGTGACTTCTCTACACATGCCTATTCTGTCCCTTTTATTTGAACCTATATTTGGTGCTGGTATTGGTAGGTGTATGTCCAAGAGACTTTAATCTCCTGGTTATCCATGTGCCAGCTGGACCCTGAATCTCTACAGAGTTGCAATACCTACTCTCCAGTTCATTGGACTCACCCAGGAATACAAAAAATGAGATGATGTTGGGCTTCCACCATCCCAAGGAACTGAGAGTCTACAACTGCAAGCAAGAGAATCCTATCCATCTGTCCCAGGGAATTAAAGCCTCCTGTCAATCAGAAGTAGAGTGGGCAACAACTTCTCAGAATCCTCAGGATTGGGGAATGAACTATGGACTAAAGTACTGGTATTCTACTATAGACCTATTGTAATTCTAGCAATGGAAGAAATTATATCACTCATATTCAGGCAGTGGTCACTCGAGGTTCTGAGGGCAGGGATTGGGAAATGCAGGTGAATTATGGGGGTATTTTGGGGACTTGGGAAATTTCCTGAATGACATTACAATGACAGATACAGACCATTACATATCTTGCCATAACCTACAAAACTGTGTTGGAGAGAGTGTAAACTACACTCTCTGCTTAGCGGTGATGCTCTAAAATGTTTTCATAAATTATAACAAACATACCACACTAATGAAAGATGTTGTTATTGTGGGAAAATGTGGGAGGTGTAAGAAGAAGGGCGTATGGAAATCCCCTATAATTTTATGTAACATTTATGTAATCTAAATACCTTTTTAAAAAATATATATATATACTTTAAAAAACTAGTCTTAATAATTACATTTAAAGATATTTAAAAATTGAAAGTGACCAACATAATACAATTTTCAATCACAATTTTTTTTTCATAAATATTTGTGAGTACTAGTCTATTCAAAGATACTTTAAAATCCTTGCATACTACTCAGTACAAAATTCTGCATTCAAGCATCCCAGATCACTTCTCAATCCTAGATTTTTAGTTTATTTTTCATTAGTAGGTCTTTAGACAATATTCTGGGCTCATGGTCTAATGTTGGGGAAAAAACAATGTTATTAGATTTTTTTCCCATTATGATATTTCAAATGTTAGCTCCAGTTGAAGGCTTTTTTGAAAATTAAGCATGAAAAGTTAATACCCAGTGGCTGTCACATGAAAAGACTCTCAATATTGCCTGGAAACTTCTACTAACAGACCCCAACCCATCCCATCACAGACATCCTTCCTTTCCCCAGGCCACTGCCTGATTCAGTCATCACAATCCTGACTTTCTATACTGCCATCCAGAATGATGCAATTATCACTTTAGTCCTATCAGACTCTGAAACAATTTGCAAGGCAAATGAATGCCAATCCCCACGTATTCTTTGGACTTTTGCTCCCATCTGTGTGGACTAGACAGGACATTACAAAAACCCAGAGTTAGTACCTGACTTAATCATTTGCCCCTTTCTCAGTCCAGCTACATGAGTTGACTGTTTTGGGAAGCTGAAACTATGGATTTCTCACAGTCCACCTTGGAAGATGTGCCTTGGGGATGGGCAAGTCCAGAGCCCCATGTGCCACCATGTCTGAGTTGAGAACTGGACTAGGCTTGGACAATGGGTAACTATGAAGCACTCTGCCCTCACCACATTGAAGGCCATGACATTTCTCCAATGTGATGTACTATGCATGTGGCTGGCAGCCATGGGCTTTACCCATGCATGGGCATGTTCCTGAAGTTCAGAGGGGCCAACTGCTTTGTCAAGACCTGCCTTTCCATGAGGCAATGCCTGTCACCACAAAGGAGCTACAGTCACGTCAGGAAGAAGTGGACAGTACCAACAGCAAAGCCCAATGGGGTCCAAAGCAGCCAGGAGATGCCAACACCAGCAGAGGTGGGTGAGTGCAAATGCAGAGTGTCCTCTGGAGCCCAGGACACCCCCAAAAGCTGCTGAAAACCAAGACTTAAATCAGTGAGGAACCTGGAAAGGAAAGCAACATCCACAAAATTGCACCCTTATACCAATTCCAGGTTAGGAGGCTGAGACACTGCTGTGAGAGCTCTTGTAGTGCCCCTGTGGACTGTTCTACTTGGACCATGCACTGCACACCTATGCACTTGAGGTCTGTGCATTGGAGAATATTTCTTATTTTATTTCTGTCCTGAATGACAAACATTTTTAAATTAGGAAACCACTTCATGCAATCACTAATATGCTAAGGAAATTTTTAAATTTATTAAGATTATCATGGTTCTTCTCTAGTACACAATGATTAAAGCCTTTTTCCCTATTAAAAATTTGCTATTATTATTATTATAGGGCAATTTTTTTTGGACAGAGTTGTAAGTGTTTTATTTTCCCTTTGAAATATAGATGTGATGTTTTAAAATGGAAAGAAAGTGAAAGGATAGGGGAGAAAAGAGACTCAAAAGGCTTGGAGTTTTGACACATATGGAAAATGGAAGAATGGTTTAATTACAAGGCAAAATACCATTTCCAATGTATGCAAAAGCAATTGGGTATTTGTGGCTGTATTTAAACCAGGATCAATAGTCATGTGCTGGGAGAATTGTGGGAACATGGCTGATTGATTAGACATATAATTCTGAGCTGTCACTAAAACAATAAAGACAAACCAGAGGCTCCTGTGGGGACCTGCTTTGGGGCACAGCAAACCAGGACACTACTTGTGAACTCTAAGAAAAGTGAGGGTCAGAGAAACAAAGAAGCCAAAACAACTAATCATGAGTTATTAAGCCTCCTGGCTGCCAGGAAGGGCTCCCCTTCCCCACCCCTGAGATATTAAGTGAGGGTAAAACTCCTGGCAAATGGAATCTAACTGAGAGTAGAACAGATGCCTACCTCCACGTGAAGGTACTCTGAGTCATCTAGGAGGGTACTGGACAAATAACAAAGTCAGTAATTATCAGGGGTTACTTACCTCAGTGGCTGAAAGGGGCACACATACCGGGCCCTCAGGGCAGACAGACTAGGTGGAGACCCTAGCCCTTTCTCCAAGGAAGAATGTGATGGCAGATTCCCTGCAAGGAAGAGGGATCTGGGACAGTGAAGAGTGGTTTTTCTGGGGTGAGTTTGGCGAGCTAGGCCTCATTTGAATATCGGAAGGGACCCCAGTTTGACAGGGAGCATGGAGTGGGATCACCTCACACTGGTGGTCACACGCAGTAACCTAGGTAAAGAGAGGAGTTGCATCAGTGAGGAGGCAGAAACAGGAGGCGATCAGCACCACTCCAGCTGACTGCAGGGGATCTAACCTGCCCAAGGGAAAAGGGGCAGATGGACTTATGAAAGAGTAATTAACCCAAGGAACCAGGACAGCCCAGTGAAAAATTTCTGCCTATTATATATGAGGCTTCTGGTTGAATTCTGGGCTATTCCTTGAGAAAAGATCTGCCAGGTTATAAGGCATCCAGATGAAACCGTATGACAGGGAACAAATGGTCATTTTCTTTGAATTAGCTTTTCTTGGATCTCCTTTTTTTTAAGTCATTTTTAAAAATTTCCCTTACTTTACTCACTAAAACCCAGTTCAAAACCTGAGAGGACAGGCTTCAGGGTGAGTGATTGAGGAATGCCAGCAGCCTGAGAAGATCCTTAGGGGTCTAAGAAAGTAGGCTGTTTTTCCATGTTTATTATTATTTTTTTATTCTGTCTCTTTTTTTTTGCAAAAGATGAGTTGCTGCTGTCTTGTTTCTTGCTTGTTTTGTATCCCCTCCCTTACTTTCTCTGCTTGTTTCTTTTTCTATTTTTTCTTTTATTCTTTTGGTTACTGATCTATTCTACCTATGCTATTTCTTTTCACTCCTTCATCTTTATATCTTTTAGTTTTCCATTGTTGTTTTTCTTTCCATCTCTTTTATTTGGTCTCCAATTTTTCTTGTTTGTATTTCTCCTTCTTTCCCTTTTTCTCTATATACCTTCACTTTTTTACTTTTTTCTTTCTTTCTTTTCTGTTTTCTTTGCCCCTCTTCTCACCATTCCAGCATTTAAATTCATTCTATATATATTTTCTCTATTCTGTTTCTTGTTTCATTTTTTCTATTTCACTTTTCTAATCTTACTCCTCTCTGCTTCTTACTTGTATTAATTTTTAAATTTCTTATGTCTTGCATATTTGCTCTCCTATCTTGTACTATTACCATTACTATTATTATTTTGTCTTCCTATCTCTTTCCATTTCTCTGATCCAATTTTTTTTTCTTTCAAAGGAACATAGGCAGATCTCTATCAAAATAAATCACTGAGTGGGGACAAGATCCTACCTGAGTGAGCTCTTTTGGGAAACCACAGAGTAGGAGGATTCAGGGTGTCGACCTGTAGGGAGCTGGATGAAGAGATAAATCCCTCAAAGGTGATGCTGCCTTGATTCTTGGTTACTGTGTTTCTTCTTCCTTTATTTCCCCTTTTCTGTGTATACCGATTTTGTATATGAATGCTACCACTTTTCCTTCCCTCATCATTCTATCTTCTGCTTTCTGTGCTAGTTCTTACATTCAACCTCTCTTTGTTTAATTCTCATTCTTTCTGGTTTTTATTTCTACCTCATCTATCTTATTTTCTTTCTCTTATTAACATTTTACTTTCTGTCTTTTCTTTTCTCTTTCTCTCTGTCCTCATCATACTGGCCTTTAAATTCACTCTATATATTTTTCTCTGGTTTCCCATTTCAATATTGGTATCCCACTTTTCTATTCCTACTACTCTACAAGGATTACATGAGTTAAATCTTCATTTTTCTAGGTCATAAATGGTTCTTCTAACAATTACTATTATTATTAATATTATCCTTTTACTTTTCTTACCTCTTTCACTTTTTTGGGGCATTAAGTGCTGATTTCATGTCTGAAACCATGGAAGCAAAAAGGCAGTAGTATGACATTGTTAAGGTACTAAAAGAAAAAAACTTCCAGACAAGAATTCTCTATCCAGCAAAGCTGGCTTTCAAAAATGATTGAGAGTTCAAAATATTCACAGATAAACAGAAACTAAGAGTATGCCAATAAGAAACCTGCCCTTCAAGAAATACTAAAGGGAGTTCTGCAGGCTGAATGGAAAAAAACAGGAGAAAGAGAGCTGGAGGAGGGTGTAAGAACAACTAAAAAGACAAAAACAGAAATAAAAACAAGCATATGACATATATAAATCCAAGAAAATATGTCTAATGTATGTAATTCCTTGAGATTAATAACACTGAGGGTTAATGTTTTAAACTCACCAGTCAAGAGACACAGATTGGCAGAATGTATAAGGAAATATGACCCATCTATATGTTGTCTACAAGAAACCCACCTTAGACCCAGGGATTCAAGAAAGCTGAAAGTGAATTGGGAGAAAGCACTCTTGCAAGCAAACAATAACAAAAAAAAAAAAAAAAAGGTGGGAGTAGCTATACTAATATTGGACAAAATAGGCTTTAAATGTAAAATTGTTGTAAGAGACAAAGATGGACACTATATATTAGTGAAAGGGGTAATCTTTCAAGAAGAAAGAATATTCATAAACATTTATGCACCTAACAGGGGTGCTTCAACATATATGAGGCAAGCATTGGAAAAACTAAGTGGAGAAGTGAATGCCTCTACAAATGTAGTGGGGCCTTTAATACACTATTATCACATTTAGACTGAACATATCAGCAAGGAATCAATAAAGAAACAAAGACTGATTAATACAATAGCAGATTTGCATCTAATAGACATATACAGCACACTGCACCCCCCAAAAGCTGTATATACATAAAATCACAAGGAATTCAGAAAGATTGAGATTATATAAAGTAATTTCTCTGAACACAATAGGAGGAATTTGGAAATTAATAACAGCCAGAGAACCAGATTAGGCACAAAGATATAGAAGTTGTAGGGTCTGTAGTTTACATTATAGTCCAAAAGATAAAATCCTATACACCCTATTATTGGTCATGATTTTTCATACTTTCTGCCAATATCTGCCTTTTGACTGGGAAATTTAAGCCATTTACTTTTTATTTTTTAATGTTCTTTATTAGAGAAATCATGAGCTTAAAAAACCGTATGCCTAATATGCAGAATTCCTATACGTCATCCTTCGCCCAACACCTTGCATTGTTATGGAATATTAATTACAGATTATGAAAGAACATCATCAGAATATTAAGTATGGTCCATAGCTTACATTTGGTATATTTTTCTCTAGACACCCCCTTTATTAAGACCTTCCTTTATTAAGACCATGTATTAGTATTGTACATTTGTTTTACTTCATGAGAGAGTGCTCTCATATTTGTACTGTTATCCATATTCCATCATCCATCACATAGGTCACTGTGTTATACAATCTCATGCCTTTTAACATCTAAAGTGTACACTCCGTACCTCTCATTTTCATCACAGAGTTGTGCAGTCATCACCTCGGTAAATTTTTAATCTGTTCCTTAGTCCAAAAGAAAAATCCTATACTCCCTAATATTGATCATTAGCATTAATAGAGTACCTTCTTTGACATTGATGCAAGAATATTACAATATTGCTGTTAACTATAGTCTGTAAGTTACATTAATTGTGTTTTCCCCATGCATCACCATATTCTTATCACACTGTATAGTGCAATACATTTTTCTAGCTCATATAAGGACATTCTGTATCTGTATTATTTACCACAATCCTCAACCACCACCAGTTTCACTATGTAATTCAGTCCCTTTATTATTTTCTAGCTTTCTTTCAATTGACAGTTACATCTCTAGACTACCCCTTTTCACCACAATCACATTTATGAACCAGTCATGTTAGTTATGTTCACTATAATGTGTTACCATCAACTCTATCTGTTTCCACACATTTACAGTCAAGCTAACTAAAAATTGTACTGCATCAGATATGTTGTTTCCACATATTTTCACCCACTGAGTAAGCTATATTATAACCTTGACAAAGTCCTTTGATGCACAAAAGTGTTTCTAACTTTGAGGAAGTCCCCTTTATCCAAAATTTCTTTCATTGCTCATGGTTTGGTTGTAAGCATTAAGAAACCACCAACTACCACTGAGTCTTGAAGCTCTTTCCCTACTTTTCTTCTAGAAGTTTTATGATTCTTGCTTTTATATTTAGATCTTTGATCCATTTTGATTTAATTTTTGCATAAGGTAAGAGATAGGGTTCTCTTTCTTTCTTTTGGCTATAGATATCCAATTCTCCTAATACCATTTGTGGAATAGACTGTTCTGCCCCAACTGCATGGGTTTGACAGCCTTGTCAAAAGCCACTTGACCATAGATGTGAGGGTCTGTTTTTGAAACATCAGTTTGGTTCCATTAGTCTATATGTCTTTATTTATACCAGTACCATGCTGTTTTTACCACTATAGATACATAATAGGATTTAAAGTGTGGAAATGAGAGTCCTTCAACTTTGTTCTTCCTTTTAAGATGTTTCTGCCTATTCAGGATCCCTTACCCATCCAAATAAATTTGAGAACTGGGCTTTACATATCTTTGAAACATGCTAGTGGAATTTTTACCAGGATTGCATTAAATCTGTATATCAATTTAGGTAGAATTTACATCTTAAAAATATTTAGTTATCCTACCCATGAACATGGAATGTTCTTCCACTTATTTGTCTTTGATTTCTTTTAACAATGCATTGTAGTTTTCTGAATACAAGTGCTTTACATCCTTGGTTAAGTTTACTCTTGAATATATTTTTCTTTTTGTTGTGACTATAAATGTAATTTTTTCCTGCTAATTACTATTGTATAGAAACACTACTGATTTTTTTCATATTTATTTTGTATTCTACCATTCTGCTGAATTCATTTATTGACTCCAGTTCCTTGTACATTTTTTGAGATTTTCTAGGTAAAAGGTTATATCTGTGAAGAGTGATATTTTTACTTCATTTTTTCTAATTTGGATGCCTTTTCTTTCTTTTTTTTTTTTGCCTGATTGCTCTAGCAAGAACCTCTAGCACTATATTGAACAATAGTGGTGATATTGGGTATCCTTGTCTTGTTCCTGATCTCATTGGGAAAGCTTTCAGACTTTTGCCTTTTAGTGTAATGTTAGCTGTGGGTTTTTCATATATATCCTTTAAAATCTTGAGAAAGCTTCCTTCTATTCCTAGCTTTTGGAGTGTTTTTTTATTATCAAGAAAGGATGCTGGATTTTTTTCAAATGGCTTTTCTGGATCAATCGAGATGATCAAGTGATTTTTCTTTGGTTTATTAATGTGGTGTATTATGCTGATTGATTTTCTTTTGTTGAGCCACTCTTACATGCCTGGGAAAAAGCCCATTGATCATGATGAATATTTCTTTTAATATGTTGTTGGATTTGATTAGCAAGTATTTTGTTGAAGATTTTTGCATTTGTATTCATTTGGGAAATGGTTGTGTACTTTTCTTTTTTCATAGTATCTTTTTCTGGCTTTGGTATTGGGGTGATATTGGCTTCATAGAATGAGCTTAATAGAATTCCTTCCTGTTCAATTTTTTGGAAGAATTTGACTAAGATTTCTTTTAAATCTTCTTTGAATGCATTGTAGAATTCAACTGTGAAGACATCTGGTCCTGGGCCTTTAATTTTGGGGAGTGGTTTGATGACTGTTTCAATGTTTTGTGATTGGTTCATTGAGGTCTTCTATTTCTTCTAGGGTTACGGTAGGTCATAAGAATGTTCCTAGGAATTTTTCCATTTCATAAAGATTGTCTAGTTTGTTGACATACAGTTGTTATAGTATCATCTTACCATCTATTTATTTCTATTGTTTCAGGAGTAATGTCCCCATTTTCCTTTCTCAGTTTATTTATTTAAGTATGCTGTCTTTTTCTTTGTCAGTCTAGCTAAGTGTTTGTCAATTTCGATGATTTTCGCAAAGATGAACTTTTGGTTTTGCAAATTCTATTTACAGTTTTTTTTTCCTCAATTTCATTTATTTCTCCTCTGACCTTTGTTACTTCATTCCTTCTGTTTGATTTGGACATGGTTTCCTGTTCTTTTTCTAGTTCCTTCAGCTGTTTAGTTAGGTCATTGATTTTAGCTCTTCTTTTTCAATGTAAGCATTGAGCGCTATAAATTTCTTTCTCAGCACTGCTTTCACTTCATCCATAATATTATTGTGTTGTGTTCTCATTTTAATTCATCTCAGGATATGTATTGATTTTCTTGCAATCTTTATTTGACCCACTAATTATTTAATATTTCCTGTAAGGCCAGCCTCTTATTTACAATCTCTCTCAGTTTCTGCTTATCTGCAAATATTATAACCTTGCCCTCATTTTTGAAATGCAATCTTGATGATATAAGATTCATTGCTGGCTGTTATTCTCTATCAGTTTCTTAAACATATCACTTCTTTCTTGCTTCCATGGTTTCCGATGAGAAATCACCACTTAATCTTATTGGGCATCACTCATATGTGAAGAACTGCTTTTATCTTTCTGAGTTCATTAGTCTCTCTTTATATCTGGCATTTGATATTCTGATTAATATTTGTCTTGGAGTAGGTCTATTCAGAGTTATACAGATTGGAATTGTTTGTGCTTCTTGGACACAGATTCCTATGTCCTTCAATAGAGTTGGGAAATTTTCCATCATTATTTCCTCAAATATTACTTTTACCCTTTTTCACTTGTCTTTTTCTGGGACACCCATAAAACATATTTTTGCACATCACTTGTCATCATTTAGTTTCCTGAGACCCTGTTTAATTTTTCCCATTCTTTTCTTTATCTGTTCTTTTGTGTTTTCACTTTCAGGGGCCCTGTCTTCAAGCTTGCTGATCACTTTTTCTCCTTCTTCAAATCTGCTGACATATGCTTTTCGTCTATTTTTAATTTCAGTTGCTGTCCTTTTCATTCTATAATGTCTGCTGTTTTTTTTATGTATGCTTTCAAATTATTCTTTGTGCTCATCCAATATCTCTTAATATACTTAATCTCTTTAGCCATCTCATTGAATTTGTTAAAATATTTCTTTGAACATCTGTGATTAATTGTCTAAACTCCTTTTTGTCATCTATAGGGTTAGTTTGCTCCTTTGAGCCATATCTTCCTGATTCTTTTTTTAAATATTTATTCTAATTATTTATTTCTCTCTCCCCCCCCCCATTGTTTTTTGTTCTCACTGTATATTCTCTGTGTGTTCTTTTGTATCTGCTTGTTATCTCTTTACATAGCACTGGGAACTGATCCTGGCACCTTCTGGAGTGGAAGAAAGGTGCTCAATCTCTTTTGCCCCCTCAGATCCCTGGTCTGCTGTGTCTCTTATTGTCTCCCCTCTGAGTGTCTTTTTGTGAATCTTCTTGCTGTGTCAGCACTCCACATGGGCAGCAGTCCACATGGGCCAGCACTCTGTGTGGGCCAGCTCTCCACTCAGGCCATCTCACAACATAGACCAGCTTGCCTTTCACCAAGAGGCCCTGGGAATCAAACCCTGGACCTCCTATTTGGTAGACAGGAGCCCGATTGCTTGAGCCACATCCATTTCCCTCTTCCTATATCTTAGTATGGCTTGTAATTTTTGGTTGGTGACCTAGCATCTGATCTACTTGATTTATTTATTCTGAGTTCAGTTTCTCTTTTTAGTCTAGCTCTTTCTATGTTATTGGCTTTGTGCTACAGCCCTCTTTGATATTTGGTTTAACTTATTTTGGAAATTTATAATCACCCCTGTTTAGCCAATCTGAAGTTTTTCAATTCTTTTAAATCTATTTCTTGCTCATTCTCCCTTGCTGGGGGTAGAGTAGAAGGCAAGGAAGCAGTTGGTACTTTAAGCTGTGAGAGCAGAAGCTGCATACATTGCCCTAGGCACAAATAGATCTTCTTCCAAAATTCTCCTCTGTCAGGAGTGGGGATGGAGCTGAAGCTGTCTGCACTAACTGGAACTTTGCAGGCCAAGACCATCTGTTGTTGCCTGGAGATACTGATGAAGTTCCCTGTCTCTTCCTCCCTTGCCTGGGGCAGGGATGGAACTGCAGGTGTGAAAAGTAAACTAAATCATGAAGCACAAAACTGACTGAAGTTGTGCAGAGAGAATGTCAAAGCACTGGCCCTCCTCCTCCTCTGCCAGGGACAATGATGGAGTCAGAGGTTTGCCCAAGAATCTGGTCCCTGTGAGTCAAAAATGATTTCAGTGGCCCAGAGAGTCTGATGAAGCACTGTCCTTCCTTCTCTGTCAGGAGTGGGAATGGAGGCACTGGTTTGTCCAAGAGTCTAATCCATGTGGGATGAATTCAGCTGTAGTTGCTCTAAGAGGCTGAGGGATCACTGCCCTCCTTCCTGTTCTGTTGGGAGTGGGGATGGAGCCAATTCTGTGCCCAACAATCTTGTCTGTATGGGCTGAATGTGCCTACAGTTGCCTGCAGAGGCTGAGGAAACACCATCCTCCTCCTGGAATAATTGAGGCAGGGATGTAACCACGTAGGTGCCCAACAATCTGGTCCATGCAGGCCAAAAGGCACTACAGTTGCCCAGAGTAGCTGTTGCAGGTACTTCCAACTTCCTCCATGTTGGACGAAGGGCTGGCATCAAGGCTATGGTAGCAATCTGGCTGACCTGGGTGGAAAGTAGCTAGTCACTACTGTACTGCAATTTTCAGTCAGCCCTGCTTCTTCTCATTCTGGGTGATAGATTTAAAATGGAGGTTACTAGCCTCTTTCCAACATGGACAATTTCAAACTTTAGATGTACTTGAGATTGGACTTTGGCCAAATGAATTTACTAATCAGTAGCTGATTTTGGCATGACTGACTCTTTCTTCCCCATTTGTGTGAGGAGAAGCTTCCAACTCTAACCAGTGAATAGCTTCTGAGGCATCTTGCCCCACCAGCTGGGAA
>JAQZBX010036291.1:0-24237 GCA_029593785.1 Cabassous unicinctus
ATTTATTTATTTATTTATTTATCCCCCACTTGCTGCTTGTGTTTGCTGTGTCCATTTGCTGTGTGTTTTTTCTGTGTCTGCTTATCTCCCCCTTGCTGTGAGGTCCTGCTGCATCAGCCCACCACGCCGTGCAGGCTGGCCTGCCCTCACAAGGAGGCCCTGGGAAGCGAACCCAGGGCCTCCCATATGGTAAACGGGACCTCTATCGATTGAGCCACACCCGCTTCCCCCTTATAAGGTTTTGATAACAGATTTAAATAGAATTGGAATGACTTCCTTTTTTTTTTCTGTGTTCTGGAGCAATTTAAATAGCTAGAAGAATAGGTTCTTTGATGGTTTTACAGAATTCTTCAGTAATAGTATTTAGCCTATGTGCCCTCTGTGGAGAGTGGAGGAATCATCTCTGAAAATGGTCTCTGTGCTAATAGGTTTTTTGAGATTTGTTTACGCCTTAAATCAGTCAAGCCAGACCAGAGGTGATTACTGCAAAATGACCACCCCCAAACTTTCAGGGTAGATATATGATGCTGTAGTTAAATAGAAAAGTTTGTGATCTCTAGGGGATAAGGGGATTTGAGCCAAATGGTGAATTCTTTTTATAGCTTTGTATAAATCTTTTCTCTATTGCCACCATCACCCCCACCAAGCCACCACCCTTTCCTGCCTGAATTAGTTCAGTAGCCTCTTAACTAATCTCTTTGCCCCACTCCAGGTCCCCTCTAGCTACATCTCCAGGCCATATTTGGGCCTATGAAATTGACTCTGAGTGCAACTTTGGCTATATCCTATGGGTTTTGATATATATTGTTCTCACATTTATTAATTTCTAAATAATCTATAATTTCACTTTCCCCCTAACTGCAGAGTTATTTAGGTAAGTATTTAAAAATTTTAAATGCTTAGTTTGAAGGGTCATTTAGTTAAGATGATATTATCACTGTAAAAAGTATTCACTCCCTCCTTCACATTAAGAGACCTGTGACTTGCCCTTTGTCCTGGGTAGGAGCATACATCCTCACCTCATGGACTTTGGGCTCAGCTTTGTTACATGCTTTGGTCGTAGGAATGTGAGTGGACATGATGTGCACTACATCTGAGCAAAAGCTTTAAGAGGAATCATATCCAATAGCCCAAAAACAGGCATGTCCCTTTAACCTCATGTCCTGGAATGAGAAGTCATATGAAGCAGAGCCACACCTGGAGAAGGGCCCCAGACAACCCACAGCCTACACACAGTATGAGTGAGAAATAAATTTTTTTGTGTGATGTGCCATTGAGATTTGGGGGATTGTTTGTTACTGCAGCAAAGCTGCCTAATACAGGTGGGTTTTGCTTCTGTTGTTATTCTTTTATGAGTAATTTGTTGTTGTGTGCTTTGTTTTCAGTTAGGCCAGTAAAAAGAATTTATTTGGGAAAAGGGGGAAAGAACAGAGTTTGCTCAACAATTGGAAAGAAAGATGGAAATACACACTAAGATTTGTTGTAGACTCCTCTAGAAGAGAGAGTGAGCTCTGTCTTGTATGGTTACCTTTTAAACTGTTAATTATTCCTCCCCTTGCTAATGCTAAGGGAAGGGGCCCCAGCTGTTATTGGTTACCCCGCCAATGATGAGGCCTGTTTGGAATACCCGGGGCCAAGGGGAGGTCCTGGAAAGAGAAACTGGGACCTCAAGGTTAAATTTATGAGTAATTTGTATTTTAATGCATAATGCTTAAAGAATATGACCCATGAAAGTTCTTATTTTTGAAGTAAAATTCAACTTATTAAGACATTTTTATAAATGTTTGCATAAGTGTTCCACAAGCATTTAAAAAGAATGTGAAATCTCATATTTTTAAGTAGAAATAGTATAATATTAATTATATTATTTTGTGATTACATTATTAAAATCCTCTGTCACAATATTTCTCAAATATGTCAAAGGACATAGTCTTATAGATTCAGAATCTATGAAAAATTTTGAATTTTGTGTTTTCATTGCAATAAAACTTTAAAACATTCATATAAGCATTTCCTGGATCACCTAGGTGTCTTCTTCTAACCTCAGATACCTACTTTGAAAATTTGGGGGAGGGGGTGCATTTCACTAGTAAGCCTCCCTGGTCTGGCTTGACTGATTTAAGGAATAAACAAATCTCAACTGATACTTAGGATTTTCATTTGCATTTATTAGCAAATAGTACTACTTTAATCTTGAAATGAGGCAAAAACCAATGCCAACTTTATAAATCAATGCTGTATTCAGGCCAGGCTGGTGGCATGGCCAGCTACATGAAGGAAGGTTTGCAGTTCTTTCAAAAGAGAAAAGTGCTGGGTGAATCCAGTCATTCCATGGCTCGAGGTACCCCAAAACCAAAAGATCTCCCATGGAGATAGATGGTGATTTGCCTCATTCACGGTGCAAAGGATTGAGTTTCAGCAAAGCAATGATCTTCTTTTACATTTGATTAATGCTATGAATTTGAATTTTTGTTTTGTAGCCCTGTTTGCATTTAGTTTATAAAAAGCTTTGTTTTACAGTTGTATAAGAGACACAAGCCTAAGGAAATTATACTTGCACATACTAAGTGACATTATAATGTAAATAATATAAGTCAAGGGAAGCTGATGTGGCTCAAGGGACTGAACTCCAGCCTACCACATGGGAGGTCCTGGGTTCAGTTCCCAGTGCCTTCTGGAGAAGATGAGCAAGACAGCAAGCTGGCGCGAAGGGCAGGTGCAGAGAGCTGACACAACAAGATGACACAACAAGAATACACAAAGAGGAAAGACAACGAGAGATACAACAAAGCAGAGAGCTGAGGTGGCTCAAGCAATTGAGCGCCTCTCCCCCACATGGAAGGTCCAGGTTTGGTTCTCCTAAAGAGAGCACACGACAAATGGACACAGAGAGCAGACAGCGACTGCAAGCAACAAGGGGAGGGGGGAATACAAAATAATAAATCTTTTTAAAAAATAAATAAATAAGTCAGTACTGGGGGTTCACAGAATTTTTTCCCTCTGAAAGGAGACCTCTTTAGCCTCCCATGTCTTGCAAAATTTCCCTGTACTTCTAGGATCTCCCTAGCTATGGGCTCAAAAACAACCCAGTCCTACCGTAGAGGGCATTCCATGTTTCTCATTTCTCCTTCTGCTTTCCCTAGTGATGTCCACAGCCCTGAAAATGGCCTGAAGGAGCCTCTCCATTGTCATGCTTGCCAGTGTCCTTGCCAAGAGTGTCACTTTCCTATGTACCCAAAGGCCCAATTTACCATGTGCCAGGGTGATGTTGGCTGCTTTCTTGAGCTGGGTCCAGGAGTCTCTCTAACCAGCTCACCACATCCTGGGCCCAAAGCCACCCTTCCTGTGTTACAAGCCCCCTACATCAGGAAGCAGTCCCCTTCCCCAGCTTCTCCTCTCAGCTCTCCATCTCTGGTAAGGAACGCTCAACGATTCCCCTATCCTCACCCTCCCTCCAAACTCTACACACACTCCTCCCATTTCCATAACACTGAGCCACCTTCACAGCTTCTTACTAGTAAGCACTGAGCCAAGAAGACAATCTCCCAATCCTCCCTTCCCCAACCCCCCAAAATAAAAGTCTATAAAACACAGCTTTGATTCAAACACTTATACCTGTTTCACTGTCAACTTGCATATATTTAGCTTCTCATGCTAAAACAGTCATCTTCATTTCATATATGCAAAGTTTCCCCAAAATTTACCTTGACTAAAACAATGAATAAACCAAGAAAAGGGAAGATATGGGCTCGAGGAAACCGAGGCTCTAACACAGGACAGACATGAAGGGAATTCCAGGTCCACACCTGTACAGCAGACAAAGAGCGCAATCAGTCCAGCCTGGGCCTGGAGGACAGAGGGCACGAGGAGGGACGCCCTCAGGGAGGGAAAAGCACAACCAAGAGCAATGAGAGATTTCCTGATAAGCTCGACCTCACAAAAAAGTGTACCACTGTGCTGTTGGAAGGGATGGGAAGATTTAACCACAGGTAAAAAGAGAGCTAAGCAAATGATGAAACAAGAAGTTACTAACTCCAGAACAAATCAACAGTTGCTCAAAATAAACAAACAAACAACAAAAAAAGGAATTTTAATTGTAGAATACTGCTAGCTTATCAGAGAACAATATTTATATTGCAATAATCATGTAAATGCTAAAACGAATTTAACCAAAAGTTGCAACCGTAAGTATTTTGGGTGGGGATGGGAGGAAGTGGAGATTTTAGAAGCAAATCACCATCTATCATAATAGAAAGTTAATCATTACTGTATGGGAATACAAGCATGGAAATATGGAAGTATATTGCAAAAAAACAAAAACAAAAACAAATTGGAGTTGAAATTAGATGCATCTAGAGAACAGGGCAGGGGTCCTGAGAGTAGGAGAAGCCTCTGGTTGCTGTTTGATTATGTGCTTGTTTCAATTTAATAAAAATAAAAATTAAGGGTTAAAAATGTGTCTTCAGATTAAAGATGACTTCTGGGTTTCTACAAAAATGAAGTGGGGAGTATTGTCTTAACATTTCTGAAGGGTCCATTCATATGATTTTCTCCAAAAAGGTCAGGAGCAATGATATAGAAATTTCACTTACAGATAAAAAAGTGCTTGATGCTTTTTAAAAGACAGAGTTGGATTGGGGCTTTTGTTTTGTTCTTTTCAACTTCTACTAAAGTGTCAAAATGTCTATGACATATAGCTTTCCAGACCATGAACTCTTTGAGGATGCAAATGGTCTCATTTATTTCTGTATTAATTGCAGAGTCCAGCACAGGGCCTAGCACACAGTAAGCCCTTGATGACGTTGAATAAAGGAAAATAAAAAACTTTTTAAAAAAATCTTTTTGATATTCAAGTTCAGTAGTGACCTCCTAGTATTTCCCTACAGATACTTCCTACCTTAATGTCCTCCAAGTGTTCCAAGAAACCAGGGACAGAGACCTGCAGAATTCTGAATGGAATTCAGATATCAGGGAGTACTTCCCTGCTTCATCCAAGTAAGAAGGGTTCTCCTCTTTCTGGAAATTTCTTGGATTAGGAAGGAATTTATCAGGAGGTTCTCTGAGGCAGGAGGAGGGATGTAGCACCATGTGGAGAAAAAGAAAATTTCCATTTTGATTCTTTGTGGTGCTTTAGTCCTTAGAAAACTGAGGCCGGATCTTCTGCTACCCACTGAGCACAGGGAAGAGCAGTTTTCTCATCCCCAAAAGGGGAAATAAATACCACCTCTTTCAACTCTGTAACAGGTCACAGGTCAGAATGGATGAAAAGGAGCCTTGGGGCCTTTCCAAAATACTGTCAACTCAGTCATTATTATATATATTATAGTAAGTCAGGCACAGTCTTAGACCCCGGGGGTTCATTCTGTAAGTCGGTCAGCAACGATATTAAATGATGGTCTGCTATGTATGAAGCAAATTAGATTGTACCCTTGCTCTAAGGGGTTATTGACTGGCAGGGGCGGGAATCTGTTTGGGGCATTTGTACCACACTGTGCTCACCCACTACCCTACCTCCAAAGAGAGCC
Organism: Cabassous unicinctus; assembly: GCA_029593785.1. Classification (NCBI taxonomy): domain Eukaryota; kingdom Metazoa; phylum Chordata; class Mammalia; order Cingulata; family Chlamyphoridae; genus Cabassous; species Cabassous unicinctus. The sequence continues at coordinate 5,526 of JAQZBX010036291.1, forward strand.
TTCCCCGATTTCCTGAACCTCTCTCCTCTACTCTCCACCCTCCACCACCAACCCAGAGCTTCAGAGTCTGGTGTCTAAGAAAGGTACATCAGACACATAAAACCACAGTCATCCTGGGCTCAAGAGCCCCTCCCACTCACTCTTCCTTACCTCTAATCCAGGTTTAATAGGACCAGGAACCTTGGAAACACCTGATGCTTGGTGTTTGGGACAGCACCAGAGAGCAGAACAGGGTCGAAGGCCAGCTCGCTCCCTCACACCACAGTCTCTGACTCTTAGCTCAGTGCTGCCCTGTCCTTGGTGCTGGGGACAGTCAAGAATCGGCTCAGGTCCCCGATGCCCAAGCTCACAGTACAGCAGGGGAGGTAAGACAGGGGCATAGTAACAGTGCAGAGTCCAGCTCCAGAAGTTCAGAAGGGGAGCGGGTGCTCAGCCGCCTGGTCCCTACAATAATGAGATTTAACCTTTTAAACCGAGCCCCCAGCCTTGGCTCCAAGTCTTTCCTCCAAAATACTGTGCATATTAATCACCTGGGGATTTTGTTAAAATGTAGAATCTGATGATTCACTGGGTCTGGGGAGGGGCTTGAGATTCTCTATTTCTAACAAGCTCCCAGGTGATTTTGAAGGTCCATGGATTGCACTTTGAATGCAAGGCTCTAGAGCACTTATTTCTCTGAGGAGTGATAATTGGATTATGTCTCTTTCCCATTGGTCCATAAGCTCCATGAGAGAGGGACCTTGCCCATTTGTTCACCAATGTATCCCTAGTGTATAGCACAGTGCTTGGCACATTCAGTAAGCACTTGTTGGATAAATGAATCAACAGCTGGGAGCTGGGAATAATCCCAACAGCAGACAACCCCCCTCCAGCAATACACACATGTGCAAATACACACACACACATATCTCATCTCTACCAGGATCTGGGATGTCAGTGATGGCATTTTACTAGGCCTACTATGTGCATGGCTATGACTTAATCACTTCCTAATCCCACTTTATGAACCTTTGCCTGATGTCTCACAAAGGGGCAACCCAAGGTCCTGACAAAGACTCACGGCGGACTATCTCCCCAGACCACTCCCCCAAATCGCCAGTCAGCACACCAAACCCAGAAAAAGGTCTTCTTTCTTTCGTTTTAATTAAACCAGCTTTAATTAAAAAATAATAACCCAATCAGTCCTAAGTTTTTCAGGTGGTGGGGCAGATGTAGAGGCCCAGTATCTCCCTGAAAGGTCAGGAGCCGCTGGTGATGCTGTTCCCAAAATCTTGGAGCTGTCCTCAGGCCCTGGAACTGGGCAGCCCGTTGTGTCTATCCGGAATGGGAGCTTTCTCGCCCAGTAAGAAACAGGGCAAAGAGGCAGGTGGGGGTGGGGAGCAAGCCTGCTGCGAAATGTAGATAGATGGGAAATAATGAACCCAGGAGTCTGACCTCTCTGACCTTCCTGACCATTCAGGAGACGCGGCCAGATTGGGAGCAGGCGCATGATTTACCAAAGAGAAGGAAAGGGAGGGTTGGAGAGAAGCTAGTGGAAGGGAAACTTCCTGTAAACTGTGTTGTATAAACGTAAGGCGATGTTATTAGGAGAAGGCTGATACAGTAAGGAGTCAGTTGAGGAGACGGCTTGGATCTCACCAGAAAACCTGGGGTGAGAGTTCACTGGTAGCGGTCCAGCTCCGGGCATGGAGCCCACAGACTGGGGCTGTGGGTGGAGGGTGGGAAGGGAGTTCTGCACAGATGGGAACTCACAAGTGGAGGGAGAAGAAATAGGGGTTCACAAATGGGGGAGTCATTCCAGTCGGGTGGAGAGATGGCAGCAGTCTCCCCAGGGGCAGGTGTGCTCAGTCCAAGCCGCAGAGATGGGGGCGCTCACAGGCAGCGCTCCGGCCGCGGGGGAAGGGACCCACAGGCGTGCTCCCCCCCTCAGGAAAGAGGCTCACAGGTAGCGCTCCAGCCCGGGCGCGAAGCCCGACTGCCGCAGGTAGGTCCCTCCGGGGCTGAGCGGACCGAGTGCGGCTACCGGCCCGGCCAAGGCCAAGAGTGGCTCTGCGGGCAGCGGGCCGGGGCCCGGGAGCGCGGGGGGCAGCCCCAGGCGGCCCGCGGCCTGCGTGTAGAGCGGCGGGCTGGCGGCCGCGTAGACGCCGGCGGGCGGCGGGGAGGCGGCGGCCGAGCAAGGCGGGAAGGCGGCGTCGGGCGCGGCGCAGCAGGGCGGCTCGGGGGCGCCGAGCCCCGCCAGCTCGGGCTGCAGGCTCACCAGGCTGTCGACGCTGAAGAAGCGCGCGGGAGGCGCGAGCAGCCCGGGGCCCGGCGCGGAGGCGGGCGGCGCGGGCGCGTAGGGCGCGTAGGGGAAGGGGAGCGGGCCGGGCCCGGGCGGCGCGGCCGGGGGCGCGGGCAGCTCGGCGCGCTTGAAGCGCTTGCGGCGCCGCAGGAAGCTGCCGTTGTCGAACATGTCGGCGGCCGCCGGGTCCAGCGTCCAGTAGTTGCCTTTGCCCGGGTTGCCCGGCTCGCGGGGCACCTTGACGAAGCAGTCGTTGAGCGTGAGGTTGTGGCGGATGCTGTTCTGCCATTTGCGCGGGCTGTCGCGGTAGAAGGCGAAGCGCTCGGTGATGAAGCGGTAGATGGCGGCCAACGTGAGGCGGCGGCCGGGGGCGTGCGCCAGCGCCATGGCGATGAGCGCGATGTACGAGTAGGGCGGCTTCCCGCGCTGCAGGGGCCGCCGCCGCCGCCGCCCCGGGCCAGCCCCGGGCGTGAGGTCCGCCTCCCCCCGGCCGGCGGTCGCCCCCTCGGGCTCCGGCCCCGGCTCGGCCCCGGCGAGCGGCGACGGCGGCGGCCCCGACGGCGCGACCGAGTGCAGGACGGGGAAGCCCGAGACAGCGGCGGGCGGATCCATGTCGCTGCGCCCAGTCATCGGGATGCGGCAGACCTTGCCCAGCGGCTGGGGGAGAGCTGGGGCCGCTGACCCGCCTTATATGGACACCGCTCCCCCACCTCACCAAGGGAAAGGGCTCCTCGGCTTCCCTGATGGTCAACGCCTCCCCCCTAATTTGCTCTCCCAATCCCCTTTCTATGCACACAGTTCTCCCCATTTCGCCCCTCCCTCGGCCTCGTCCCTTTGGGTCAGTCCTTCCCAGACCCAGCTTCATCCCTTCTTCATTTCCATTCGGTCAGCCCTTCCCCCCTAACTGCCCCCCCACCCACCCCCGCCCCCAAATCGCACCCCGCCCCCAAATCGCACCCCACCCCACCGGATTTGATCAGCCCCCTACCCTTTCTGTCCCACCCTCAAACTCCTCCCCTTTGAGCCAATGCCATCACAAATCCATCCAATTCTGTGCACTCTCCTGGCCCCATCCCCATTTTGCTCCTCTTGGTTGAGTCTGGTTTCCTCCATCCTCCTCTCCTAGCCTCCTCCAGGACCTTCTATCCCCAGAGCAGGCCCCTGTTGGGGCACAGATGAGGGCTGCCTTGCCAGCCCTCTGGGACCTGGTGCTGTGTCTGGTCAGGAAGGCAACCCGCCCACCTTGGACATTAGGGAACCTGGGATGAGGCTGTGGAGATGGGTAAGGAGAGGGAGGTGGGCTTTGACCCAGGGGAGGATGTTCAGTTCCAGATCAGCATTACCATCTCTCTCTGCCACCTCCCCTACATCCCTGACCTGTCCAGGCCACTTGTGAGCATTCTTTGAAAAAATAAAATCTTGAAAAGTGGTCCATCTAGCAGATTTGAGAACCAGAGAACAGACAGACCACTTTAAATGGAGGGCCCCAGAAAACCAGAACTTGGAGTTGCCCTTCTCTGGCTGCCTCCTCTCCACACTCCTCCAGTTCTAGAAAGTTGTGTTCTACACACACGCACACACACACACACACACACACACACAGGGAAGATGCACAAAACACAGGCAGAACCACCTTCTGGAATTCCAAGGAGTTGGAACTGGGTTAGAGAGATCCCCCAAGTGTTTCTGCAGCCTGGGGTCTGAGAGAGCTGCTTACACCATACCCCCATCTCATTGGGGTGGTCATGGACTTGGCAGTTTTCATTAAAAAAAACACACACACTCTGGAAAGAATGTCCACTTATGTGGATGTAGGGAAGACCCAGCAGAGTCTAAGTGAGGTGGAGTAAATTTTAAAAAATAAGGAGTAGACCGTGCCCCCTCTCAGAAGCGCCACCCACTGCCACCATCCAGATGCAGTGCTACTCTGGGCCTGTTTCAGGAAACTTTCTCCAAAGTGACTGGAGAGACTCAGCCCTGAGCCTGGTTTGGAGGGAATCTGAGGATGGGGGAGCCTGGCCTTGAAGGAGTCCTGTCTTCTGGACAGGACAACTTCGCAGTGTCAGGCAAGATCAAGGGATTTCTAGAAGGAGCAGGGCTGGGAGTTAGGTAAGTCCAGTGAGGCACCTAAGGCACAAAATTTAAGGGGGCACTCACCCTCAGGGTTGTGCAGTGCTGGGTCAGCCTCTCTTGCCTTATCCTAATCCCATGTCTCTGGGTACAGGTGACCAAAGCTAGCTAGAGCAGACCTGTGGCTAGGGCTTCAAAAACCATACTCAGAGCCTGGAGCTCAAGAGCTCTCTCCTGCCCCCCAAGCTCTCTCAGCTGCAGTCTTAGCTGATAATATAACAGCCAGCATGACTGAGCATTTCGTATATGGTCAACGCTTTACATGCCTTATCTCACTTAAGTCTCAACAACCCTGTGAGGTAGGCACAGTTATAGTCCCCGTTTTACAGATGAGGAAACTAAGGCTCTGAGAGGTTAAATGACTTACCTAACTTCACACAGCTGGTAAGTGGCAGAGCTGGAGTTAAGCCTGGAGTTCAGAGCTTGGGTAACACCACTCTTTTAACACCATACATTAAGGCTGAGATGTACCAAACAGGATGGCACAGTCGCAATGAACAACTCACCAAAGAAGAATGAAGCTGCAGGGAATCCAGCTCCAAGAGTAGAGGGCTCTGGGGCCAGTGCCTCATCTGAGCCTGTTTCCTCACCTGTCAAATGGAAGTCATAATGTCCCCTCTAGGCCTTGTAATGAGATTCAAACGAGGCCGTGTATAAAAGTGCCTGGCCCACCACTGGCACTTGGGAATAAGAGCTATTTTTTCTGCTATATGACCAGTATTTCCAGGTTTAAACCAGGAGGGAAAGGAGAGAGGCAAAGCCAGAGAAGTGATTTCAGAGCCTGCAAGTTTCAAGCATGTGGAGCAGAGTCCTGCAGCCAGCCTCAAGCCCAGAACCAGAATTCGCAGGGTCTCAGCCACCATCTCACCCACCTTCCCTTAGGGCTGAAGCCCTTTCAAAGTCCCCTACACAGCTACAGTCACACCTTCAGGGAGGGAGGGAGGGATGTGGTGCATATTATCTCCGTGGCAAACTGAAGTTTTCTTGTATTTTCACTTTTCTAGTCTATGCGTAGAGCCCAAGACATAGTATATGTTCAATAAAAGATATCAAATGTGCAACTAATACTGAGGAGGGTGGGCCAAAGGGGCAAGAACCCAGACTTTTCTAATTCTCTATGCTTGCCTGCCCCCCTCCTTTGGGCCTGCTTCCTGGAGCCAAGCAGGCCAGTGTCAAGGGGCGGTCCAAGGGCTAATCCGTGTTTTCAGCGTGGCTGGGCCCTCTTTTCACAGGCCCTAGGCCGGACGTGATGCGGCTGAGCATCCGGGCATAAGACGGCCAGTGAAGGCGGCCCCTTTCTCATGGGGCTGGATTCCAGGCGGCCCAGCGTCTGAGTGGAGCCCCCGGGGCGGGAGGAACACAGTGGCTGGGCTGGGCAGCCCTTTGTCTGACCGTGCTGGGTGGATATGCGGGTTGGCAGGAGGGATTAATGGCCAGGGACTGGCCCTGCGGCCGGCCTTCCCGCTGCCCTTTGGGGGCCAAAGGCCCAGGTCAGGGCACAGAGCATCGATGGCTCTCGAGATAGGAATGGAAATTCCCACCCTTGTCCAAAGCTGTTAGCATTAGCCCCCAAGGCTCCCTGCCCCCTGCCCCCGTCCTGCAGAGGCATCACTAGCCTAGACTGGCTTCGAGGCAAGCAGCAGAGGAGAGGGTGCTGAGACTTTTAGGTCTGGGCCCCAAGATTCTCAGCTTCTCGAGAAGGGCCCCATGGTTGCCCCTCCAAGGTCTGGATAGAAAGAGCTTTGTTAACTGCATGAGGGTCCAAAGGGCCAGCCATAGCTGTCGCCAGTCCCCATGAGGCTTCCTGGGAGATTCCTCAAACACCTCTAGTTGGAGAACACCCCAGAGTCATTTCTTCTCAAAACCCCCATCACAGTGTCTACAGATCCCATAATCTAGGGGCTTCTCAGGATCCATTGACAATCCCAGAGATACCCCCGCTGCCTATCTCACCTCTATGACCCAGGGATCACAAAGGTTGCCATAGGGCCTCCTACCTGTTACTCCCAAAACTTGCACCTGGAGTGAGCACTTCCCAGGATACCGGTCACTCCTCAGGAACCTGGGGCAGGCAGTTCCAACCTGGCAGTGGGAGACCTTGGACCTCACTCTCGTGAGGTCTTTTCTGCCCAGTCTACTCCTGAACAGCTGCCCCAGCCTTACCTGCAGGGTCTCACTTGGCTAAGAGAAGGGAACAAGTACAAGCCTGACTTCGGTGAGAGCATCAGGGAATAACCTAGGAGGAGGATGCCCCTCTTTGTGCCTTTTCATCCCTCAAGCTCTTTCATTCAGCAGATCCTAAGGATGCTTACTCTGTGTCCAGCTGGCCCTGGGTGCTGGGTTCAGAGTGATGAGTCAGACTGTTCTCTGCCTTCATTGTGCTCAGGAGGAGGCAGCCAAGCAGACACTTCCCATACAGGGCAGTCAGTGGGATGCAGACAAAGTAAGGAACACAGGAGAGATGACCTCCCCCAGCCTGGGGAAGTCCGGAAGGTTTCCCAGAGGGGTGAAGCCACAGCTGGCCAGGTGGGGAAGGCCCAGGCTAGATTAGAGGCTCATTCTCTGTGCCCCCAAATCTCCATCACTGAACTTACTTTATTGTGTTATCATTACCTCTTGATGTGTCTGTCTCACCCACTAGATTATGTCTATATTGAGGGCAGATACCGTGTTCCACTCATCTTTGAATCCTTACCACTTAGTATAGTGCCTGGCACAAGTTGATCATCAATAAATATGTGCTGGATGTCTGGAAGGATGGCTGGTTACCAGGTTGAGAACACTCAGGGTGCAAAGGTCTGAGGCAACAGCATATGATCCATTCTGGGATGTGCAAGACTTTCAGTGTTCTTCTGAGGGTTAAATGAGCTAATGTATGTAAAGTTCCTAGAATGACTGGTATGTATCAATGCTGTGTAAGTGTTAGCTGTTGTTTTGTGTTTGTTGTTACTATTTTAATCACCATGGCTGGTGTAGAGTGTCAAGGGACTACCACAAGGCAGGGAGATGGGGCCAATGACTTTATTGGCTAGGCCAAGGAGCCTGGATCTTTCTAGAGACAATAAGGAGCCTTTGAAAAGTTTTCATCAGGGGAGTGACATGATCAGATTTCTTGTTTAGATCACTCAGTTCAGCAGAGAATAGACTAGAGAGGGAAGAGGCTGGAGGCTAGGAGACCAGATGGGAGGCTGACCATGTGACAAGGTGTGAGCCAAGGCTGGCTCTGGGGGAGCTCAGACATTTCATTCACATTCCTGCAGGCTGGGACAGAGAGAGAACCTCCAGTCGTCCATCTCAGATTGTAGCTTACACATCATCTTTGTCCCCCGGTCCAGAAACTGCTGTCACCCTCAAATCCTTTCTCCCCATCTCTGACCATCTCCACTTAGTTCTCCTCAGAAATTTCCCTTAAATCCATTCTCTCCTCCTGCTTCTCTGTCTCGGCCCTTGTTGAGGCCAGTATCACTTCTGACACTACTGACTGCAACATCCTCCTGGCTGATCTCCTTTCCTCCCCTCCTGCCCGTTCAGATTTCTTCTCTACTCAACAGCCAGAGGTCTACCTCATCCTGTGGCCCGTGCTCAAATGCCTTCAGTGGCTCCCCGTGACAAAATCATTGACGTGGCTGGTAGGTGCCTTATTTCTCACCAATCCACCTCTGCCCTGCTTCCCCCACCATCGCCATACACACACACACTCTATACTGAGCCAAGCAGAGTTACTCTCAGCTAAAGTGCCAGGTCCTCCCCCACTCAGACTTAGCTAATCAAAATCAGTACAGCCCACTTTGCCAGCTTTAGATACAAATTGTCTCATTTAGTTTTTCAACTCTAAGACCTTCATTAGCAAGAAGCCCTATCTTTCCTTCTGACAAACTCCACCTTCAAATTGTCAAAACAAAAACTCTGAAGGTTTTCCCAGCCAGAGCCAGAGAGGGAACTAAGGGCTTCTAACACTGGCCCCTCTGCCAGGAGGGCCCTTGCTTCCCTAACTTCCCTAATTTCCTAAGAATTTCTACTTGTCCTTTGAGAATCACTCACAGAGCACATCTTTCTATATCCCAATATCTCCTTTCTTTCTCCTTCTCCAGGCAAAATGACAGCTGACGCCTCTGGAGCATATAGAGGCTTCCGCCCAAGCTCCACGTCTGCAGAACGGGAGCAGCTCCAGGCCAGAACTATGCTCAGCTTCATCCTGCTACCCCTAGAACAGACTGCAGCTGGCAGCTCGGTGAGCATTTGTTGAGTGACTTGACCTTACTGAATTGAAGAGAGGGAGGGAGGGAAGGAAGGAGGGAAGGAGGGAAGGAGGGAAGGAGGGAAGGAGGGAGGGAGGAAGGGAGGGGATGGATGGATGAAAAATGACCACATATGTCTGGAAAGGAAAAGGGTCCCTGTGTCTGATTTCCAGCTAGGAAGCTGCTGCTTGCCCTCACTGTCTCCCTGCTCAGCTCTTAAACTGAGACCCCCCACGTGGTCCTTGCTTCAGCAGGGTCCAGACTCAGCTCAGGCTCAGACAATGTTGGCTCAGCCCTGAGGGTGTAATTCCAGCCTCTCCTGAACCACACAACCGGCATCCGAAGCATGTTCTGTGTCATTTCGGGCTTTCAGCATTCTGACATCTACCTCGCCCCTGCACCCTAAGCAATCCCAGTGCTCCCAGGCCTCCCTGTTTCTCACTTTCAGGGAAGCTGAGGGGGAGTGGTGCTCTCAGCCAGGCTGGCTGGGCCAAGGGAACCCAGGCTAGGGAAGAGTGAGTTTGAAGCCATCACTCATTTGCAGTGTTATCCTACGCAAGTTGCACAGCCGCTATGGCCCCACATTAGACACATAAGCCCCTAGTGCCCAAAGAACTCTGAGATGATCTAGGCCAGTGAGCACAACTTGCAGGCCACTTAGCTAAAGCAAGCCATCTGGGAACCAGGTGGCATCAGAGCTGTGTATAAACTGGATGCACAATGTGTCTCACACACACAGTACGAATGCTTTTCAAACGGATGTAGATGCTGTGATTGGCAAATACAACCACATTTAAAGCTTTTCAGTTTTTGTTTTTGTCATTATGATTTCAATCCATCAATGATACTAAAAGTGCAACTACTATCATATGGGGTAGCTGAGAGATGTATTTTTAATCCTCATTCTTAAACTACTGCCCTAGACCAATATGCCTTCTCTACAGTTTTAAACATTGAGGTCCAGAAAGGGTAGCAACTTGCCTAACGTTCCAAAACAAATCACTGCAAAGCCAAAATGGAGCCTAGGGCTCTGACTCCCCAGCTCCTTCTTCTCTACATGTATTCAACAGTATTTATTAAGCACCTGCTTTGTGGCAGAATCTATACTAGGCACTCAGGGGTTGACATTCAGGCAGGAGGTGAGTTTATGCAGGGAAAGAGACATTGAACAAAAATTTATCCATCCAACAACTCGAATCATTGAATAACCACTGCATTTGCGATGTGGACAAGGGACTGGAGGATGCTTTCTGCTTCAAGTAGCAGGAAACCTCAACTCAAACTGATTTAAACTGTAGGGGAATATATTTTCTCCCTAGGAAGAAGGTCAGAGGTAGAATGTAGTTGGGGCTCTGGCTCCACTTTTCTGTGATTCTCTTGGATTTCTTATCCCTCCTAGATTGGCTTTACCTACAAGCTGGCAACAGGATAATTGTAGCACCCAGAGCTACAACACCTGAGTTCCAAGTGTCCAGAAAAATAAAAATAAAAGAGATTATCTCTTTCTATGCTTGTTTCTTAGGAGAGGAAAACCTTCCCCTTCCACGCCCCTTCCCTCAATTTCTCTTCAACTCTATTGGTCAAAATTGAATCTCTTGTTCATTTCTTTTTGTTTTTTAAAGATTATTTATTTCTCCCCACTCCCTCGTTATTTGCACTTGCCGTGTGCTATTTCTTTAGGAGGCACCGGGAACTGAACCTGGGACCTTCAATGTGGGAGGGATGCACCTAATCACTTGAGCCACCTCCATTCCCTGCTTTGTTGTGTCTCTTATTATGTTTTTTCTTCTTGTGTCTCTTGTTGTGTCATCTTGTTGCACCTACCTGTTGCGTCTTTTTCATTTTCTTTAGGAGTCACCAGGAACTTAAGCTCACTGCTTTTGTTGGTTCTCTCATTATATTTTTCTTCTGTGTCTCTTGTTGCACCATCTTGTTGTGTCAGCTTGCCGCGCCTGCCCATCATGCCAGCTTGCTGTCTTCTTTAGGAGGCACTGGGAACCGAACCACAGACCTCCCGTGTGGTAGGCAGGAGCTCAGTTGCCTGAGCCACATCTGCTTCCCGCTTGTTCATTTCTAAAACAATCACTGGCCAGGAGGAATGAATTACACGTTTGACTAGGACTAATCAGAACCTCCCTATTTCTGGAACTGGGGATGGGTCACCTTCCCATAAAGCAGGTTGCTGTATGGAAGAAGGTGAATACTGAAAAAATCAAGGTTCCTTTAGGAAGGAGGAAGAGGAGCCCTCAACAATGTCTGCTAAGAAGAGTGAAGAGAGGAAGCTGGAAGACCCAGCTGGAGTCCACTAACAACTTTTATAGAGCACGTGCCTCTCTGCCTTATATGATGAGCTGCTCACATGTGTCTGCCTCCCTCCTTTGGCTCTCAACTCCCGGACAGCAAGGTCTAGGCCTCATCTGCTTGTGGATCCAGGCAGAGGGGTGACAGAACAGGATAGGAAAGAAGAGAAGTGATTAAAAAGGACAGCTTTTCCACAAGAGGAAGCACTGGCTCCCATCGCAAAGTGTGCAAGCAGGAGCCAGGTAAAAATACCCTGTGAAAGAGCATCTGCCCCGGGGACCTTGCCCTTGAGCCTCAGTTTCTCCTTTAGAGAACTGGAGGCAGATGTTCTCAGCCTCTAGTAACATTCACCCCCCACAAACTAAGTCTTTCACACTTTGGATGAGCCCCAGGGTGGAGGTTAAACAGGGAGGAGTTAGGAAGAGGGAGATTTGGGCTGGTAGAAAGACAAGAAGGGTCTGCTGAAACCAGCTCCAACCAGCTTGTTAGAGCAGACCGGGCACATCTCATCCCTGTCTCTCTGTGATATCATGGTGGCAGTTTGAAATCAGCCATAGTTAGAGTAGTTCCACTACAGAAATTGGCAAATGCGACACATCTGGGCTTTCTGCCTTCCACCCCAAGATTCAGTTGTTAAGCACTCTTAAGCACACCACTTGGTAAGATTCCAGAGAATAAAATAACAAAGACCAGACAAGACTGAGACTGTCCTGTGTGGCTCAGTCAGGAGGCTCCAGGGAGGATGGGCCCAGAGAATCAGGACAATTTGAGAAGGCCTCTAGGAGGAGGGGGAGGCACTTCCTGTGCTCTCTGGGACCTCTTGGGCTCGCATTCCTGGAGCCCTGTGTCTGCGCCCAGCGCTGGGCCAGAGCCTTAGATAACACCCCTAACCTCTCAGTGGCTCTAGTCAGGCCCAGACCTCACGATTTTGTCCTGGGTCCTAAAAGAGACCTACCACTTGCTTCAGTAGTCCCCCTTCATTGAAGTCATCTTGAGGGAACAAGCAGAAATGTGCTCAATGATTCATGTTAGGAAAAAACTTGAACCTAATATTTGGCATGAAGTTTTAATCTATTCCTTGGAACAGTAGGCAGACATTAAGAGAATTGTTTCTGAGAAAATTTTAATGAGGAAATGTTCATGATACAATGTTAAACATTAAAAAAAAAAAAAAACGGCACAAAAAGTTATACAGTATGGCTCCAATACTTACATATAAATGCATACATGGAAAAAGAACTGGAAGAAAATACACTAAGATATAAACAGTTTCATCTGTAGATGATAGATTTGAGGTGATTTTTATGTTTTCTTTATATTTCTTTAAGAGTTAAAACTACGAACATTATTCACCAAACTGTGCCCTTGTGATAATATGTGCTTTGCTGTATGTAGATTAATACTTCAATAATTTTTAAATTTATACATATTTAATACACAAGAAACTGATAAGAAATGGTTTTCTCAGGGGGAGAGAACTGGGTGGTTATGGAACAGGAGTAAGAGGGAGATGAACTCTGTACCCATCTGAACTTTTTGAATTTAGAGTCATCTGAGTATATATAACCTATCCAAAAACGAGTTGATTAAATTAAGTTTTTAAAAAATAGACCATAAGCATGTATGAGTTCCCTAACAAGAAAAAAAAAGTGAATTTCAAAAAAATCCCCAATTTACAGATGAGGGAATGGAGATTCACAAAGAGGGAGGGAACTGTACCCTGAGTCACCCAGCTGGAAGACGGCACCAAGCTCCAGTGCACGTCCACTGGTAGCATTCCCTAAATAGGTTTGGGGCTTTGAATTTGTCAGTTACTGCTTCCTACAGACTTATCCCCATTCAATAGAAACTGGAAACATACAAGTTTAAGGCCCATCTCCCTCACCCCAGGTTACCTGAATCCCTGGTTCTTGGCACCTGACACCCTTCTTATCTCACCACCCCAGGCAGGCAGGTATAGTTCCCACAGTAGTCTGCTGAGGCAAGGATCCCTAGACTTCCCCACAAGGCCCAGAGAGGGCACTCACTCACCCCAAGGCCCCAGCAGACCATATGTCCCCTCAAAGAACTAGAATCCAAGAAATAGTCCAGAATCTCTATGGGAAGAAGGATGGGCTTTTCCAGAGGGAGGAAGCAGCATGTGGAACAGTTAATGCCTTCGGAGCAGGCATGCAGTCATTAGTAGGGTTTTGGCATGTTTGGGGGCAATAACTGCATATTTTATCCAGGGTGCATTGTAACTGCCTTTGCTCAGAGTGTAATGAGCTTGCTGCCTACAAGGGTGGGGGGATGTTTGCGTGCCTCACCGGCCTGCCTGGGCTGTTCTGCCATCTGGTTGGCATTAGCTCACCAGCCTTCCTATTTTTAGACATGTCCTGCAGCCCTAGAACCAGCTGGATGCAGCTGTGAGCATGGCTGCCCTGGTGGGACCGAGGACCAGCAGGGCAGCCTAATAGGGGAAGACTCATTTGCTCCAGTGCTTTGCTGTGGTCAAGAATCACTTCTTTTCTGACTCCACCCTGGGAATTTTCCGAGCTTAAAAAATGGAGTTGTTTTTTTTTAAGACGTTACATGGGTGGAAAATACAAATAAATTTAAAAAGAGTAGAGATAAATCTGCAGCCTCATCTCTTATATCCCTTCTGCTCCAGCCCCGGGCTGCCACTTTCTCTCATTCTCCTTTGGGCCCTTACAAATGTAGGTTCTTCTGCCTGAAATGTCTTTTCTCCTCTCTTTGCCCCCTCCCAGCTTGAGCCACCTCCTCCAGGAAGCCTTCCAAACAGGGCTGTCTCCTCTATCATACAGCTCCTGTGCTTCCCTCTGTCACTGCCATTATCACATTCTGTCCGAATGTTTGCTTAGCTCCATCTCCTACCTAACCATGTGAGTCTTGAAGACTGGAAATGTGAATTATCCTCTAGCTAGATTCCCAGTGTCCAACATAGACAGACCAGATGCCTAGTGAATGCTGACTGACTGATTAATTGACTGAGTGAATAAGTTGATGAATATAATACTAGAGCATCAGAGAAGAAGGGGAGAAGGGAGTATCCCCATCATGTTACAGAGAAGGAAACAGAGGCTTAAAGAGGGAAGAGAGAAAGTATTTTCAGGAATCTTTGGTTGCAAGTGACAGAATATCAACTCAAACTAACTTAAGAAAAACGGAGGTGGGGTGAGGAATGTATTTATCGGCTCACAAATCAGGACAAGGATAAAACTGGACTTAGGGGTGTCTAGAATCAAATATTCAAACATCTTTTTGTCAGTTTCCTTCTCACAGAACACATTCTCCATGTAGTTGGGGACCTGGCTGTTGACAGCTCCATGCTCCCAACTTTATAGTTCTGTAAACAGAGATAAAATAGCTGTAGCTGTGGAAAAAAAAGAAATAGAAAAGCCTGGGAGAAGGCCTCTGAGTGGTCCAATGTGAGACTCATGACTCATGCTCACCCCTTGACAAATCACTGTGGAGGATGGCAGCTCCCAACTAGAGGAATAATTCTCCCAGAGACATGGGGACATCACAGCCATGACTCTTGGAAGAAGTCATTGTGAGCTGGACAGACATCCCAATTTAAGTCTACTAGAGGAGGAGCATTTCTTAAGCTCCTCTATACCCAACCCCTGTTAGACATTTTCATACTCATTATAGTGGGTTAAATGGCAGCTCCCAAAAGATATATCCACCTGGAACTTGGGAATATGACCATATTTGAAGAAAGGGTCTTTGCAGATGTAATAAAGGTATGGATCTTGAGGTGAGATCATCCAGGGTTAGAATGGGCCCTAAATCCAATGAAAAGTGTACTTATAAGAGAAGACAAGGGGAAAAGACACAGAGAAGAAGACCATGTGAAAATGGAAGCAGAGATTGGAGTTATGCTGCCATAAGCTAAGGAATGCCTGGCGCCCCCAGAAACTGGGAAAAAAACAAGCAAGGATTCCCTAGACCCTTCATAGGGAGCATGGCCCTGCCACATCTTGATTTTGGACTTCTGGCTTCCAGAACTGTGAAAGAATAAATTTCTGTTGTCTTAAGCCACCAAGTTTGTGGTAATTTGTTATGGCAGCCCTAGGAAACTAATGAAGCCATTGTCTTAGAATAACTCTGCAAGGTGGATATCATTACTCCCATTTTACAGATGAGAAAACTGAGGCTGAGAGAAGGTAAGTAATTGGCCCAAAGTCCCAGAAAGCTAAAGGGCCCAACAGATCCCTTAGTCCCACCTTCTCAATATACATAGGATAGAACTGCAGCCCCAAGAGTGTAGGGTCTTGCCTGAGGTCACAGAGTTGGGCAGTAGGATAGTCTGGAACTGGAACTCATATGAGCATTTAGTCACATTATATTAGAGGTGTGTGTTTTAGTTGGCTGGACTGTCAAAAGCAATATACCAGAGATGGGTTGGCTTTTACAATGGGAATTTATTAGCTTACAAGCTTACAGTGCTGAAGCCAGGAAAATGTCCAAATCAAGGCATCGTCAGGCAATGCTTTCTCTCCAAATATTGACTGCCGGTGATCCTGGACTCCTCTGCCACATGGCAAGGCAAATGGCGGCATCTTCTGGTCTCTCCCTTCTCTTTTGGGTTTCATTGCTTTCAGCTTCTGGCTTCCCTGGCTTTCTCTTCCTCTGTATTCATCCTGTTGATAAAGGACTCCAATAAGGGGATTAAGACCCACCCTGAGCCATGCCCTAACTGAAGTAACCTAATCAAAAGTTCCCACCTACAATAGATTTACACCCACAGAAATGGATTAACTTTAAGAACATGATTTTCTGGGGTCCATCCAACTTCAAACTGTCAGTGTATAATAGGCATCTTTGGGGCCTCTGCTTTGCTCATGCCAGTTTCCTCTCAGAACAGCCCATCCACCAATCCACAGGATTATGGGGAATGATTCCCAGAGGGGTAACCCTTGTGGCCATGTTTGTACTGTGTGACCCCATTCCCCTACACAAGCTGACTGGACCAGAGTTGGACACCTGGTTTCAGGTTGGACCACCCACCCTCTCTCGGGAATTTCTTTCTACATGGCTGGACCTGTCAAGTGCTGTGAGCAGTGAGCAGCCATGGCCCCCTTCCCCCACCATGTGATCAGAGGGGCAGAGAAGGCCAGTCTGGCAAGAGAGGAAAACAAAGAGGACCCTGAAGAGAAGCAGAGATAGAGGTAGAGAGATACTCCCTATGCCCCTGGGATCCTCAGGGCTTTCCCGAATCTGGTTCAAGGCCTTTCCTGTGTTAGTTTCCTTGAGACCCCCAGTTCCCTTGTAATCAATTCCTTTTTCTTTGTTTAACCTGGCTCCAGTGGAGTTCTTGTTATAAAAACAGTTCTAATATATCAGGTAGCAAAGTTCCGTTATTGAAAAGTGGGCTGTGGTAGTCAGCCAAACGGGTGATGATGCAAAGTAGCAGAACTCTGTTGGCTTTTATAAAGGGTATTTATTTGGGGTAGAAGCTTATAGTCACAAGGCCCTAAAGAGACCAACTCAAGGTACCATAAGAGGTACTTTCTCACCCAAAGTCCGTTGCCACGTGTTGATGCAAGATGGCAGTCAACATCTGCAAGGGTTCAGCCTTCCTCTTCCCTCTTAAGGCTCCGTAGGTCCATCTTCTTCTGATCTCAGCTGTAGGCTGGCATAGGGCTCATCTCTCAGGGCTTCTCAGCTGCTCTGTTCTCTTCACAAGGTCAGCTGTAAGCTGTCAGGCTCATCTATCTTCCCAGGGCTGCAGGATCCTCTGTGTGTCTTCTCTGTATAGCTACTTCTCTGTAAGGGGGCAGGGACTCAACCCTGCACCCCTAATGAATCAAAACCCTAATCTTAACATAATTTAATCAAAGGCATCTCAGCTGAATCTAATACAATCAAAGGATATGCCCAGAGGAACAGACCAGTTTACAAACATAGTCAATATCTCTTTTTGGAATTCATAAATAATATCAAATTGCCACAGGGCCATTGCATGCAATCATATGGTTACTTCAACCATTTCAGGTGATCAGAAGAGAAAGCCAGAGTGGTCTGGAGTGGTCAGAAAGGCTTCCCTGGAGCAAGCAGGACTCCTCTGTCCTTGGAGGATCAGATAGACATAAGCAGAAAGAGAAGAACTGTGAGGGCATCCTAAGGAGCTCTTAGGATGGTGGGAGGGGGGCTAAATGTATAGCCAAGCAGGGGGAGGTTGAAGTGGTAAACAAGAAAGAGAGTGTTCTTCTGGTTACCTGGGAGCACATTCAAAGTCAGGTAGGTACAGGAGGGGCCCTTCTCATGCCTCCCAACTCCTGGAGGCATTAACCTCTGGGAGGGCTTATCAGGGCTGGCTATAAACCAGATCATTACAATGAAAGCAGTTATGTCCCACCCCATGCTGTAGCCTAAAGGTTAGGCAATTTGTAGCTCCCTGACCCTTCCGCAGTCCCATTTCTGTGCCTTTGTTCTTGCAGTTCTACCTGCCTAGCTTGGAGCCCTTGTATCCTATCTCAGCCCAGTTCAAAGGCTGCTTTATCCCTAAAGTCTTCCCTCCCCCGTCAAAGTGAGCACCAGGCTCTCTTTCTGTGGGTTCCCAATTGGATCCTTTACCGTGTAGATCCTCTACAAGCACTTGTTTCCACCACAAGAATGAGAACCCTGAGTTCTGAACTCAGATCTGATTCTTCTGCTTCTCTATTGTCCAGCATTGGTGCTGGCCCACAGTAGGTGAAAGTATGCTAAATGACAGTGTTTCCACTGCCCACACTAACCACGGGAAGAAGAAATGTGTTTGCTGCCTCCTTACTGGCCTCCCTCCCCCACTTACCAGTTGGAAGAGAAAGCAAGATGAGGGGTGAGCTAGTCTGTCCTCCTGTGGAGGGGTGCTGGGGTTGGGAGTTGTGTATAGGTATGCACATGTGTTGCATGTGTGTTTGGGGTGGGGAGGGTATGTGCAGGGAGCCCTCTCTAGCTTGTAAGTCAAGGAGGGCTCACAGAGGACTCCCCACAGAGGGAGGTAGTTGGCAACACCACAAGGTCCAGCTGTGCCACCACTCCCACCCCCACACTTCATTCTGGTCACATGGTTCTATAGGTGAACAGGCATCAGGCTTGGAAGCTAATGGGAGATTTGATCAATAGCACCAAACCCACCTGTGTTTGGCCTGGCGCTCAGGAGAGGCTGGGGTACTAGTCTAATCTCCTGCAAAATGATGCCCCCGAAAGATCCTGTTACTCTCTGTTAACCTGTAGTTTAACATTCAGCTTGCTTAGATGCGTCCCTTCCTCACAGTGCTCCCTAGGGCTCATGTGCCACCAGGAGAGAATTTGGAGGGGCCAAGAGGGAAGAGAACGGATGTAAAAAGGTTTGACAAAGAAAGGAGGAGGAAATGAGTTAGCACTTATGGAGTACCTACTAGCTTCCAGCTCTGACAAATATCTCATTTGTTCCTCACAACAAGCCTAGGGGCTACTTACCCATCTCCATCTTATCTATAATGCTCCAGCAGCTGGAGTGGTTTGCCCCAGGGTGCATGGCTGGAAAGTAGCAAAGCAGGGAACCCAGTCTGCAGATGGTTGTCCTCCCGTCATGGGATCCCATTCCCTTTAGAGGTTCTAGAGGTGGCTACCTGGGCTTCTCCAGCATCCTTTTCTCCCCAAACTTCATGGTTTCAAGTCCTCATCATCCTGCATCTCCAGTCCTCTCTCCAGAGCTCCTCGGCCGCCTCCCTGGTCACGTCACCCTCATGTCATGTTCTACTTCCCCTCCCAGCATGCTCACACTGCATTC
>JAQZBX010036292.1:0-24263 GCA_029593785.1 Cabassous unicinctus
TGAACTTATATGCTGAACTTGGATTCGAGAGAGCCCACATTTAATTAACAAGGAGGTAACTCAGGCAATAAATATTACTAGGCTGAGTTTCAATTTTACAAGAATAAGGTTCCTAAGTACAAGCATTTATATCAAGGGCCTGGCGTATTGGTCTGTCCTCTTTCACTAGGCACTGCCTGTGTACTCTAGAGGTTCTTGCCACTCCATTAGAGAATATAGCAGGACTCCCCAGGATAGGAATTTAATATTTTGTTGTCTAATGACCATATTTTGGCCAACACTAATTGCCCTATAAATATTTCTTGATTGGATAGATGGGAATTGTCTCAGAACATTAATACTTACACAGGCAGGATGTTAAGAAGACTATTGGGAAAAATAAGTGTAGTGAATGCTATATGAAATAGATTTGTTAATTGTGGGAGTTCTTGGACCCTCCATAGCTATGTTTATGTTGGCTATAAAGAGCTAAGAGGGTATATATAGTATAACAAGTATACTCAACCATGGAACTTTTTTTTACAATACGTCCATGAGTTTCATCTTCTGGAATAGTATTCCATAGTATGTAGTTTAAGGAATGCTGCCCTCTTTGAAATATTAAATGTGCCTATACTGAAGATTTATTTTTTCAGATATCCATGGAAACCTTCTGAGCAGTAGTTACAGATTTCAGAATTCAAATATATTCATTTATTCTACAAATACGTAATAAGCAGCTATCGTGTATGGGGAGGCAGTTAACTGTGCTAGGCCTTCATTAGGTAGTGAAATTGAAATTAAACATATATATACAAATAATATATGCTTAGAGCATGACAGAGAACATGTGTGCACACCTTAAAAGGAGTGGAATAAAAACATAGAAGTATTTCACATCTTAGAGACCAGTCCAAGTTTTAATATATTTCTACCTCATGCCTTTAACTATTGTGTAATATTCCATAATAGACTATATAACAATTTAGTCTCCCTGTCATGGTTGTTTCTTTTTATTTAAATTATTACAAATATTGTTTATCGTGAATGTCCTTATGCATTCCCTTCTTACACACGTGTGCTTCTTTAGGGCAGGTACCCAAAGAGGAATTGTTGGTTCATAAGGTGTGTAATGTTACAATTGCTTCTCAAAGTGGCTACTCCCCAAATTGCTCCCCAAAGTGGCTGTACCAATTCATACTCTCACTAGCAGTTTATGAGAATATTGCTTACCTCCATAGTCTTGCCCATACTTTGTATTATCCAACTTTCTTTTTGTCAATCCACTGAGGAAAATATAGTATTTATTCTCATTTTCATTTTCCTGGTTGTTGGTAAGGTTTAGCAGTCTTTTCTGGCTGTCTCTTCCCCTGTTACTCAGACCTAGGAGACCCTATGTTGAGGTGGCAGAGGCAGAAGACCAAAACAGTCTCAGCATGAAAAACAGTTGACTCAGAGAATTTCTTGAATCTACAGCAATTTTTAATTAACATAAAATAAGCTTTACTGAGTTAAGACTTTAAGATATGGGGCCCTTTCTTACTGCAGCAGAATCTAGCCTATCTGAGAAATACAACAGCTCTTACATCACTGTCCTTTCCGGAAACCTACAGTAGCCCTCTCTGTTGCCTATAGGAACCAAATTCAAAATACCTAACTTGGCACTCAGTGTTATATTCTATCTCTAACCTTTTCTCAGTATGTCTCTTTTCCTCTACCTGTACACAGTCTTCAACAGACTATGCACTTTCATACTTCGTTCCTGTATTCAAGCTGTTAGCTAAGGAACCTTCCTAGGCCTGCCCCACAGAAACTTTGGCACTAGTCCTTAGGGACTTGTGAGCTCCAGCAGAACTCAGAAAGTCCAGATATGGGAAATGTATAAAGGAAACTATGGAAAATGGGACGGTTTGCCAGAATTGGTGGGCTGGAAGGAACAGTGGGGTGAGTGAATTATGGTTGCTGATGAAAGGTTAGCTATTAAGTCCAAGCTCCACCTGGAAGGCAAGGAAAAGAGCAGATAAACTGAGAGACAGTGAAAAGAGGTTAAGTAACCAAGAGTTCCTCTTGGAAGTGAAATATTTCCCTTTTTGCCTCATTTGTTACAAAGAAAATAGAAACTATTGGGTATTGTGAACTTCCAGCTTTATACCAGGAAATAACTTAGTAGGAAAAAGCAACATATTTAGAATCAGACTGGATTCGGATCCCTGTTCCCTTGCTTTTCCTAGCTATGTGATTATGGGCAACCTTTATAACTTCTCTGAGTCTTGGTTTCCTAATCTATAAATTGGGCATAATAGTAGGAGATATTATTCTGGATATTTGGTGGTTAAATTAGGTAATCGATTTAAAAAGCATGAAAAGGCATATATATGCTTCAGTTTACATATTCCATGCGTATAGTGAACACTCGGATGTTCTCTGTAATCACCATCATTATTATTCCCATCAGGTGAGGAGGTTGAGAGGATTCTTTTATGACGATCTCAATTTTTTCATGAGGTAGGAAGCAGATGCTATTTACTTGCAAATCTGGCTCCACTCGCCATTAGACTGACCTCCTTGAGGGCAGATGCATCTGTTTTCATCTTTATGTCCCCAGCAGAGTTCCTAGACAAAGTAGAGTATAGCAGAGAATCAGATCCAGGTTTGAATCTCAACTCCACTACTTACTTAACTGTGAGATCTATAGTAAGTTGCTTAATCTTACTGAATCAGTTCCCTCATCAGTAAAATGGGAGCAATTACAATGCCTGTCTTTTAGGGTCTAGTGAGAATTAAGATTGCTCAGTATATTATAAGCGTTATTACCAATCCTATTTAAAGCTTGCTCTTCTGGCTTTGGTTCGTTGCATTACTTTTTTTTTTTTTTTTAAGATTTATTTATTTATTTTACTTTTTTTTTCTTTTACCCATTTTAAACCCCCTCCCCGCTGTTTTTGCTGTTTTGTGTCCATTCGCTGGGCAATTCTCTGTGTCTGTTTCCTGCCCTCTCTTCTCATCCTTCTCCTGTCTTCACCGGGATTCGATCCTGGGAACCTCCAATTTAGGAGAGAGGCATTCTGCCACCTGCACCACCTCGGTTCCTGGTTTATCAGCATGTCTCATCTTGGCTCTCCTTTTTGTCACTCTCTTGTTACGTCATCCTCTTGCTGTGTGGCTAGGCCAGGCCCCACGCACCTTCTTTATGTTTTCTTTATTTTACCAGGAGGTCCTGGGACTTGAACCCAGGTCCCTCCATATGGGAGATGGACGCCCCACATCTTTGAGCCATATCCGCACCCCCATTGCATTACTTTTATAGATGATCTTGATTGTCTTAACTCTGTAGGAATCTTAAAGTATATTTTATCTCCCACCCCTGACACACAGCCATATATCAGACATTTAAAACCAATGTTCAGTGTTTGCCTTTCCTATCCACTTCATTCGTACGTGAGATGTTTTTTAACTAAAAATAGAAACTGAGAGGGAGAGAGATCTTTAAGCTGAGACATATCCCCACTAATATTTCTTATTACTGTAGCCAAGTTTCTGTACAAGAAAATAGAAGTAAACATTAATCAATGTAATTTTAATTTGTGCCATAAAGAGCACTTTAACAAACCATAGATTAAGAAGCAAAATTCTTCTGAAGTTCTCTGGCTGCTCAATGTCTTTCTAGTCTAAATATTAAGCTACAAAAGTTTTCAGTTCAGCCAAGTATTGCAGAAAACTAACCATTGCACAATTTACAAACCATGTTTTGTGCTAGTAACAGCCCAAGTTGAAGTCTAAAATCTATTTTTGATATCAAGGAGCAGAGAGAGGTTGAGGAATGAATATGTCAGGCATAAAATTTTCATGGAAATGAAAGGAAAATGATTTCGTACTCTACATCCCATTTTAATTTTTCTTCTGATTGATTGGGAGGTCATAATATGAATAGCATATAATTTTTAAAAATCAATTTTAGGTATCATAAGACTTTTTTTGTTAAAATATTACAGAAAGTTTACAAAGAAGATTAAGGATGAATAAACCAAGCAGCTAAACCTAAACAAACAGCTGTTTTAAATTTTACTTGTTTCCTTTTTGTTTGTATCTGTGTATATGAATATATCAATATATTTTTATCTTGTTGCTTATTATATATTTTTTAACACCAGATGATTTATTAATGATTTTTTTCATTCTAGTATTTCTTCTACTCTCTTACTATGAAAATACAGTTCAAATACATAGAGGTACACAAAAGGTACTCAAAACCTAAATATACAGCTCACTGAATTAACACAGAGTAAGCACCTGTATAAAGACCACCAAGAACACTACTGTAGATGAACAAGTTTGGCATATTGCTCATTGCAACAAAGGAACTACACACAATGGGGCATCTCAGTAAGGTGTTGGAAAGGATTTGCCTTGTGTTTGGGGATTTGGATAGGAGTTCAGAGAAATAAAACTTTTATCTGGCTTAGATGCTAACAGAAAGGAGAGATGATTTTTATTACCATGTATCTTAATAAATCTTATCTAGGAGGGGGGAAGATTAAATGAAGTTAAAGCTATAATTGGTAAATAAGTAGCAGTCATTCATATTAGCCAGAATAGGGGGGTGTTTGATATTTTTATGGTTATTTTTATCTGGACTTAGACAAGATTACAGAGTGGTTTTATTTTTTGTCTCATTTCATCTCAGTCACAGAGTGGCCTTGTCTGATGTTGATGGTGCATTATTTATAGTTAACAGGAGAAAACACCAAGGTCTAGCTGTGAGTGATAGGCCTTCTATCATCAAGGCCTGATTGATAGGGCCAGGACAGTTCCTAGCTGTCTGAGGCTACTTTTCTCTTTTTCAGCTAGGTTATATTTCCTAGAAATGTGTCCATTTCACCTGTTGTTTTAATTTCCCAGCTGCTAAAACAAATACCATACAATGGGTTGCCTTAAACAATGAAAATTTATTGGCTCACAATAAACTGTGACATTCTGGTGGGTGTGGACCCATTGTAATTAAGATCTTTTTAAGATGTTACTTCAGTTAAGGTGTGACCCCATTGAAAGCTGGCTGCTTTTTTCCTCTTCATTACCTCATGCCCTCACAACTTCAAACAAAACATACAGAGACCCAGTGGGATGAGAATACCCAACTTATAAGTGTTAATGGAATTAAATGAGAAACATTTAATTTTGCCTGAAATAGAGTAGGCACTCTATACAGAAAATCTTAATTCTTTATATAAATGGCATAAACAATCATTTAAATATATAACAAAGAACAATGATCTCAAACTCTTTTTGATATATAGCTGATCAGTGTATAATTTTCTTCATTTAAAACTTTTTATTGCAGTATATCATTCTTTCATGAGCATATGTAAACAATAAGTATATAATAAAAGTTGTGAACTTACAAAATAAACATGCATATCACCATACAAGGCTCCCATACATCACCCCACCACCAACACTTTGCATCGTTGTGAAACATTAGTTACAAATGATGAAAGAGCATTGTCAAAATATTACTACTAGCTATAGCCCATATCTTACATTTGGTATATTTTCCCCCAACCCACCCTATTATTAACACCCTGTATTAGTATTATATATTTGTTATCATTCTGAGAGAACATTATCATATTCTGTTAACCACAGTCCACCTTCCACCACAGGATTCCCTGTGTTATACAGTCCCATGCTTTGTACAATCCAAAGTACACTCAGTGGCTCTCTTTTTCATCACAGAGTTGTGCCGTCATCACCTCAGTCAATTTTAGAATGATTTCATTACTCCAAAAGGAAAAATCCCATACGCCTTTATATCCCCCTATTGTTGTCCCTTAAAATTGATATACTATCTTCTTTGCCGTTGCTGCAAAAATGTTACAATATTGCTGTTAACTATCATCCATAAGTTACATTAGTTATAATTTCAGTGTATCACCATATTCTTAACACTTTGTAAAACAAGAACATTCTTATATTTAAACTATTAACCACCATCTTCATCCACCACCTAAATCACTATATTATAGTCCCTAGATTATTCTCTAACTTCCTTTCAATTGACATTTACATCCATAGACTACTCCTTTCAGCCACAATCTCATTTATAAATCAGCAGTGTTAGTTAAACTCAGTATAATATGTTGCCATCAACTCTATTTCCACACTTTTACAATAAGCCATATTAAAAATTCTACTTACATTAAGCATCAGCTCTTATTCTTAACCCACATTCTATCTCCTTGTAACCCATACTCTAGAGTTTACCTCCATGAGTTTACTCATCGTATTTAATTCGTGTTAGTGAGACAGTATAATACATAGCTTTTATGCCTGGCTTATTTCACTCAACATAATGTCCTCAAGGTTCATCCATGTTGTCATATGCATCCTAATTTCATTTCTCCTTTCAGCTGAATAGTATTCCATTGTGTGCATATACTACATTTTGTTTATCCATTGGCTGATTAACACCTGAGCTGCTTCCATATTTTAGCAGTTGTGCAAAATGCAGCTGTGAACATCAGTGTGCAAATGTCAGTTTGCATCCTTGCTTTCAGTTCTTCTGAATATATTCCTAGTGACGGGATTGCTGGATCATACAGCAGTTCTATATTCAGCTTCTTGAGGTACCACAAAGCTCTCATCCACAGTGGCTGTACCATTCTACGTTCCCATCAACAGTGAAGGAGTATTCCTATTTCTCTATATCTTCTCCAGCACTTGTAGTTTTCTGTTTTTTTAATAATGGCCATTCTATACAGTGCAAAATGATATCTCATTGTAGTTTTGATCTGCCTTTCCCTAATAGCGAGTGTTGCTGAACACTTTTTTTTCATGTACTTTTTGTACATTTATTTCCTCTTTGGAAAAATGTCTATTCAAGTCTTTTGCCCATTTTTTATATGGGTTGCTTGTCTTTTATCGTTGAGTTGTATAATCTCTTTATATAGCATGGATATCAAACTCTTATTGGATATGTGGTTTTTAATCAGGTTGGCTTTTATCCAGAATATGGGAGTCCTTTATAGGCAAAGTGAAAGTCAAATGGAAAGAGGCTACCATGTGCATTGCCAAGTGGCAGAAAAACCAAGAACCAAGGATCTCCAGCAGTCAGCCCTAGAACACCACTCTTCTGGGAGGAAGCATCTCCTTGCTTGTACCTTGATTTAGGACTTCTCCTAGCCTCATGTTTTAGTCAGTGTTCCCCAGGGAAACAGAACAAATGGGATACACACACACATAGATATATATAATGTAAGTATTAGGACGTTTATTATAGGAATTGGCTCACATGACTGTGGGGATTGGCAAGTCTGAATTTCATAGGGCAGACTGCAAGCTGGGAACTCCAATGAAGGTTTTTGATGAATTCCCCAGGAGAAACTGGCTGGCTGAAATAGAGACAGAATTTCTTTCTGACTGCTGAAATCATCAGTTCTCCCATTAAGGCTTCAACATTATCATATTCTGATTGGATGAGGCTTCTCTCATTGCTCAAGGCGTCAATTGACTGATGGTTTAAATCCACAAAATATCCTTACAGTAACAGTCAGGCTAGTGCTTCCTTGACCAAACAGCTGGACACCATAACCTACCCAAGTTGACGCATGGATTTAACCATCACGCATGTTTTCATTTTATTGGCAAAGTGCTGACACTATATCTTGTGTGCTTTTAGATTTCTGCAGAATTTTTGCTGATATCTCAGTTTTCACATCAGATATTACTTTTGCCTTTTTTTCTTCAGTTTCAACAATCATTTATCAGATTTATTAACATTTTTTTTTAATTAGCTTCTTAGGTTGATTCTATTATATATTTGTTTTCTTTTTTATTGATATCCACTCTTCTTGTTATTTTCTTCCTTTGACTTTATTTATATTTAAGGTAGTGGGATATTTTTCTAACTTATTGGATACTTAGCTCATTGATTTTCTGCCTTGTTTTTAATACACATATTAAAGGTATAAAAATGCCCTTTAAGCATGGCTTTCCCCCTTAACCTGCAGGTTTTAATATGTAGCATTTTCATTTTCATTACATTTAAATATTTTCTAATTTCCCTTCTTTAACCTTTGGGCTATTTAGAAGTTTATTTTATAGTTTTCCAAATACATAATAATTCTCTAGTTATCTCTTTTATTTTTGTCTACCATATTTGCACTGTGATCAGGGAATGTTCTCTATATGGTTTCAGTCTTTTAAAAATTAGTTGAGACTTGCCTTATTTTTAAAAATGTATTTTATGTTTTAGGTAGAACATGTATTCCTCAGAAGTTTATTGCAGTGTTCTCTCTCTACATATATATATACACACACTTTAGGTCAAATTTGTTAATTATGTTCACATCTTCTATATCTTTTTTTTTTTTTTTTAATATGCTCTGTTTATTACTGGGAAATCTGTGTTAGAATCTCCCACTGTAATTGTAGGTTTATGTACTTATCCTTACATTGTTTTCATTTTTGCCTTATGCATTTTGAGGCTGTATTATTAGGTTCATACTTATTTAGTGTTTAATCTTTTATTGTTATGAAATGTCCCTCATTGTCTCTATTAATGCTTTTACCTCAAAGTCTACTTTATTTGATAATAGTATATCCACACCATCTTTCTTTTGGTTTGTCTTTGCATGGTATATATTTTTCTATCCTTTTATTTTTCCATATTTTCCCCTCTGTTAGCTTGATAGTTAAGGACTGTTTTACTATCCTTTTCTCATTCATTTACATCAGAGGTTACATGTGCCCTTTCCCTATCAAGTCTTCATGGGTTTTTACCCTCTTCCAGGCTTACATTCTGTTATTGTCATCTATTTTATTCTCTTTCCATATGTATTAAACTTCACAGGGCATTAATATTACTCTTTTATATAGTCAATATGCTTATAGATTTACCCATCCATTTCCTGTTTTCATTGCTTTTCTTCTTTCCTACATCTGGAAGCTGCCATCTGGAATTATTTTCCTTCTCCCTATGGATTATTGTAGGTTTGCAGGGGAGTAATTCTTTTTGTTTTCTTCTGAAAATGACTTTATTTTGCTCATGAGCACTGTTTTGGCTGTGTATAGAATTCTAATTTGACAATTGTTTTCTTTCAGCTTTTGGAAATATCACTCCATTGTCTTCTGATTTCCAAAGTTCTGTTGAGAAGTCAGCCATCAGTTTAATTTTTCCCCTATCAAAGTTATATCTTTTTTTCCCCCTCTAATTGCTTTTAAGACTTTTTTCTTTGCCTTTTTCTGTAGTTTTACTCTGCTGTGTATAAATAGAGTTCTGTTTTTATTTATCTTGCTTGGAGTTCTTAAGTTGTTGCTTGGTGTCTTTTGTCTGTTTTGGAAAATTCCATCTATGTCTTAAATGCTTTCTCTCCTCTCTTTGGCTTTGATTGCTCAGGTGTCACCTTCTCATTGTGTGTACTATGACTCTTACCCCTTCTTTTCTAGCTTCATACTATTTACTCTACATGCTTCATTCTAGATATTTTTTCAGACCAATCTCTGTTTTTAATTCTCTTCTTAGTTTAAATGTGTCTTAGAGCCCATCTGCTCAGTTTTTAATTTTCATAATTGTGTATTTCAATCCTAGGATTTCCATTTAATTCTTTGTTGGCTTTTCTTTCTGTGCTGAAGTTATGAGTCCTCTATCTCTCTGTATAATGCAGATCATTAAACTGGCCCAAATCTGGCCTGCTGCCTCTTTTTGTTTGGCCTGTGAGCTAAGAATGGTTTTACATTTTTAAAAGGTTGTTTAAAAAAAAAAAATGCAAAGCAGACTATTTAACAGAAACTGTATGTGGTTTGCAAAGCCTAAAATAGATACTGTTTGGCCCTTTAATGAAAATGTTTGCCAGCCCCTGGTACATGTTAAGCAGTTATTTTAGAATCTCTGCCTTTTAATAAAAATTCCAATATTTTTAATTTCTTCTTGATTGGTTTCTAGAGTCTATTGTTTCTCTTAGCTTTCATCAGTGCGATCTTGTCTCTTGGTTTTATTTGATTGAGTAATGAATATCATGTATGGGAAAAAATTTTTTAATAATCTGAGGCCTTGGATGGTGATACTTTGTTACAGTGAAGATTTGTGTTTGCTTCTAGCTGTTGACCTAGGAGCACTACTAATTTCATAATGACCTTAATCCAGTATCAGGAATTGAGATGATTCTAAATTGTATGTCCAATATACTTTTGCTTCACACTTACTCCTAGAATGTCCCAATCCACCAGCATGGCCCTTTCATGCTCAGCCTTGGAATTTAACATTTGTCGCTTTAACCAGTGGCTATCAGAAGTGCTTCTCAACCTGTTGGCCTCAAAGGCCAAATTGTGTGTGTGTGTGTGTGTGTGTGTGTGTGTGTGTGTGTGTGTGTGTGTGCGCGCGCTTCCAGTTCTGTTTTTCTTAGAGGATTCATCTTATTTACCTAACTCACCATTATCAGAAGAAGGTTGTGATATAATTTGTGTGTAATTTTTATAATTACAGTAACACACTATAATTCAGACTCAGCCATTTTCTTCTCTAGAGTATATTTAATTTCACTGCTAAGTGTGTGTTTCTTTAATGTTTTCCTATACAAAAAGCAGGAAATGAGAATCCCCATTTTTTTAATTAAACTGATTTTTTCTCTTAAAGTTCCCGAAAAGCAAGTTGCATTAAAATTTTAAAAAATATGTAGCCATAACATCCGTGTAAAATTTTCTTTTACTACTCTGGCACACAATGGTTTGTTTCTTAACTACTGTAACATGTATTTTGTGAAATATTTGTTTTATTTTATGGTGTGAAATGATTATGCAGTTGGCCTCCCTGATAAGAGGCTGACCATACTAAAGATGGAGTAGAGTCATTTCCTTTTTGTATCTCTTGTATTCCTGCATTTATTAAATCTTTGTGAGACTAATTCACGATGATGTCTAATAAATTTCTCAGGGACCAGCTACAAACTAACACAATACTAAAGTGCAAAGATGCTTGTGAAATTTAAGTCTTCCTGCCAGATGCTGTACTTTAATCATTGATGTTGCTGTTGTATTAGCGGGCATTTTGTATTAGTGGTGCACATATGTGTGTGTGTAGCTTTCCCACCCTTTACTGTGGATATAGCTGATATTTTTATGTATTTTTTATTTAGTGGATAAAAAGGGACCAAGTTATGCCTCTGAAATACCATTAGCAATAGCAGTCTCTTTTGGAAACTGTTCAGTGCACTTACTGCTGTATGCTTGCCCAATACTTTCAGAAATTATTGATTTCTTATTCCAAAAGATTTTTGCTAAGAATGGAGAATTTAGGTTAGAAATGAAGCTGCATAGTAATGTTCATAAAACAAAATTTTGTTACAAAAATAACAGTGTATCAGAAACTCTTTAAAAAGGTAAACTGTGGTATTTATAACAACTGTAATTATTTTTCTTCTTTAGCTTCCTGCCGATCTTACCAAGATGCACCTCACAGACAACCCTCATCCACAGGTGACTCATGTGTCTTCTAGTCAGTCTGGTTGTAGCATCGCCAGCGACTCTGGGAGTAGCAGTTTGTCTGATATCTATCAGGTAATATCTTAGGAGTTTGTATGCTGTGATACGACTTTTTAATTTCGCCAGATGTCCTGTGCTTCTGCCTTAGCTAGTCATGCATCTTTTAATTAGGGTATGAAATTTAGGCATAAAGTCTTTAGAAAAGTATGCTTTGTATATTGTTTCAGATTTGCAAGCTTAATAAAGAAGTGATCTATCTTTTAAGGGTGAAAAGTATGGTTCAGTAGTATATGGATATAGGTTTTTTTTATCCAGGTAAATCCATATTAATATATAATGCTTGCTTTGGTTTAAAAAAAAAAAAAAAGAGAGAGAGAGAGAGAAAGTTCTTAAAACAACCAAGCAAACTTTTTTTTAAAAAAAAGAAAAAACTGATTTTGTTTTACTTGGCTGTGTAAGTCTTCTATAAGTAGAAGTCATGAAGAAAATTAGTGTTGCTTTTGTATTGTAAAGGCTCTATTATTGTAGTATAATGTAAACTAAATTGTGAGTGTATTTACAGACTTCTACATTTTTAAAAATCTGGTAGAAATAATGCCAGATTTACTGAAATTTTCAATGATATTTGTAATAAGGACAGTGCTCTAAGAAGACCCACACACTAAGAGAATCTTCACATAGTCCTGTTGAGCTTGAACCCACGTTAGGTTCAGGCCAGTACAGAGTGTTCAGGATTGTGACAGAAGAAAGTTGTGGTATGTCCTTGAGTAGAAGCTACAGAGGACAGTTCCATGGGTGTGGTGCTTTTTGTCCTGGTTGATTTTGTCAGAGATCATGGGTATAAAACATAAAATAATTTTAATAAAATGATTAAAAAATGCATGATATTGAGAGAGTTGGTTTATTTAGGAATTCATATGTGCTGTCTATTCCACTGCTGTCCAGCAGAAATTTATTGCAAGCCACGTGCATTATTTTAATTTTTCTAATAGCCTCATTAAAGTAAAAAAGAAACAGATGAAATTAATTTTAATAATTTATTTTGTGTAACCCAGTATATCCAAAATACAATTTCAGAATGTACAATATTTTAAAACTATGAATTACTCCACATTTTGTTTTCTTACTGTCTTTCAAGGCCAGAATGTATTTTAAATATATAGCACATTTCAATTCAGGCTAGCCACATTTCATTCGTAGCTCAATAGACACGTGTCATTAGGGGCTACCATGTAGCACAGATCTGTAGAGATAGCATCATCATTGTCTGAGAAAAGAATTTTAGACTGTGGTTCTCCTGAATTTCCTAGCTCTGTGGCCACTTATGGTACCTGTGTGGTGTTGGGCTCCACACATCCTGCCCCTCTCCAAAAGAAGTATCTTATGGAAGAAGAGAGAGTTGTAATATACCTATTGCACAGATCAAGAGTCAGGGTCACTCAGAAATGCCAATGCTTTATTATTATATAGAAGATGGGCTCTATGCAACTGGTCCGTATTTCTTTGCCAAGATTCTAGAGAAGCTTCTGAAGAACTGCACTTATATCAGCATCCACAAGATGCCCACATACTGGGTGGCCAACCTGAGGCTATGGCTAGAACACTTTCTCCTGCATTTCCTCTGGTGTGGGTAGAGATCTTCTGCTGCAGAACCATGGCCGTCTGTGTGATTGCCCTACTTCCAACCTTCCATATGTCTTTCTTCTTCAGCAGCACTCTCTGCAACTCATTTTACCGTCTAAGAGAGATTAATTTTAAGATTAGATAAACTCTAGACAGGTATCCTTACCACCTATCCTGCATGTCCAAGCAAATGCCTCCATTACAAGGTGGGGGGAAAAAGATGTTTTCCTACCTCCAGAAACCTGAAAATTACCATTGGCTCTTTTCCCACATTCATAATTCAGTACCAAGTCATATCATTTCTACCTCCTAAATCATTAGGGGTATGTATGTGTGTTTCACATTAACTGAGGTTAATTTACATGTTGTAAAATTGATCCTGTTTCCTGCAACCTAGATTAAGACATAGAGTGTTTTCATCACCTCAGAAAGTACCTTTATGCTCCTTTGGAGTCAGTCCCCTCTTCCAACCCCCAGCCCCTGGCAAGCACCAATCCGTTTTCTCTTTAGAGTTCTGTATTTTTCAGGTCATATAAATGGAATCATACAGTTAAAAAGGGGCAGGGAGAGAGAGGGAAAGAAATGTTACAAGGAAACATAAAAAATTAACAAATAAGGTAAAAGTAAGTTTTAATGAATTTAAGGAGAATGAGTGGATAAAAGGAGCAAAAATAACTTTTAAAACCAAAACAAGAACTCAGAAATTTAAAGGGGAAAATCATGATAAAACTAAAACCAAATAAGCAAAAATATAAGATTTGATCACAGTAAGAGAAAAAAAAAATTCTGTAGAGGGGTTCAGTAGCACATTGGAACTAGCAAAAGAATGAATCAGAGAACTTGAAGGTAATAAAATTGAAACCATCTATTGTAAGGAGCAGAAAGAGTTAAGAGTGAAGAAAAGTGAACAGAGCCTGTGGAACCTCTGGGACATCATCAAGCATACCATTGTGGGAGTCTCAGGAGGAGAGAGAGAGAAAGGAGCGGGGAGAGTATTCACAGAAATAATGACTAAAAACTTCCCAAATTTAACAAAAGACATGAATATACACATTTAAGACACCTAACAAACTCTAAACAGGATAAATCCAAATAGAACCGCATAGCAACATATTATCATCAGACTATCAAAAGCCAGAGATAAAGAGAGAATTCTGAAAACCAAAGGAGAGAAACAATGTTTCACATACAGGGGAACCTCAATAAGACTGAATGGCAGTTTCTCACTGGAAACCATGGAAGCAAGACGGCAGTGGCATGGCATATTTAAAGCAGCAGGAAAGCAAAAAACTGCCAACCAGTAATTCTATATCCAGCAAAACTGTCTTTCAAAAATGAGGGAGAGGGAGCAGATGTGGATCAAGCAGTTGAGCTCATGCTTCCCACATGGGAGGTCCTAGATTCAGTTTCCTGTGCCTCCTAAAAAAAATAAGCAAGAAGCAAACAAACAAAAAAAACAAGAGATTGTTGTTGACTTAGGATGTTAAATTTAAGCCCATGGTAACTACAAAGAAAATATCAGAAAATATACAAGCTCAGAGAGACAGAAATTAGAATAAGGTTGCCAGTGCCATGGGGCAGAGGGAATGGGGAATTAATGCATGATGGGTATAAGGTTTGTTTGGGAGATGGGAAAATTTTAGTAATGGAAGATGGTAAAGGTACCACAATATTGTGAATGTGATTAATCCCATTGAATGATGTGCTGGTTTGAGTCTTTTGTGGACCCCAGAAAATTATGTTCTTAAGCTGACCCATTCTTGTGCATGTAAACCTATTGTATGTGGGACTTTAGGGTTAGATTCAGTTAAGGGCTTTTGATTAGGTTGCAGGACCTGGGGTGGGTCCTAATCCTCTTACTGGAGTCTTTTATAAATGGAGGACAAAAAGCAGAGATACACAGAAAGACTCAGCAGAGACAGAGAAGAACCCAAAAGCTGGAACCAACAGAACACAGAGGCTGAGAGGAAGCCACTTTAGCCTGAAACTGAGAGGAGCCGTGTGCCTGATCACCCACAGCTGAGCTCAGAGAACGAGCGAGCACCTGGAGGAGAAAGCACAGACCGACTACCATTTTGCTATGCTGCATGGCAGGTGTCCAGGATCGCCAGCAGCTGACCTTTGGTGAGACAGTATCTCTGATGATGCCTTGATTTGGACATTTTCACAGCCTTGGAACTGTAAGCTTTTAACCTAATAAATTCCTATTGTAAAAACCAGGCCATTTATGGTATAATGCATTGGCAGCCTTTAACTTAAGACAAATGGCTTGCTTGGGAGTAATTGAAATGGGAAAGTTTATGTTGTATATATATTCCCTCCCCCCACACACACACACACACAAAATGGAGCAACTAAAGAGACAATGACAAATGCAATGCACGACCCTGTATGGAATCTACCAAGGGAGGAGAAAAGGCTCAAAGGGACATTATTGGGACAGATGAAAAAAAATAGAATATAGACCATAAGAATTACATCAATGTTAAATATCTTGAACTTAATAAGCAAACTTAAAATGGTTGTGTAAATGAATATCCTTGTTTTTAGAAAATGTACCTGACAGTATTAAGTATTCAGGAAGCATGATGTGTACAGCCTACACTCAGAGTGTTCAGGAAATAGGTAAACAGATGGATAGACTGAATGATACAGCAGATGTGGCAAAATATTAAAATTGGTGGATCTGCATATCTGGAGGGATAGGAGTATGTTGAGTTCTCTGTATGGGGTTTGTATTATTTTTGTAACTATAAGTTTGAAAGTATTTCGGAAAAAACAATTTATTTTTAAAAAGCCAACAAAGATAAAAACAAAACAAAAAAATCATAATCTTATACATGTATTTATCATATATATCTTATATTTGTATAGATAGAATGTAAATCTGAGTTCAAGAACACCAAATGGTAACTATGTTTTTCTACCAGGTGAAGATTTGTAGGTAGTTTTTATGTTCCTTAAACTTTTAAAAATATTTTTACAGTCAACATTATTAGTTCTATAGTTAACAAATATTAAAGATGAAGTAAATAGAGTGTACAGTTACAAAGAAAAATTGAATGTGGAAGCAGATTAAAGGAATAATGTTCTAAAGGGTAAAAGAAATAAGAACAGATATTAATAGTCTAATTGATAAAATATAGCCCCAAAGAGTAGGATTTCTAGACCTAAGATTAAAAAAACAAAACAAAACTCCATGGAAAAGGTAAATAAACACCACCAACCAAAATGTGTGTGTGTGTGTCCATTCATGTCCACTCAGATCCCAGGGCTCAAACTTGGAGGAGGAGGCGGCTTGGAGATAATTATCAGTACTGGGCCTTAGGCTTTCCCTTGACCTCAGGCTGCCTTTGGAGAGTCCCTGTTAAAGATATGAATACACACTTCAGTTACCAGTATATATTGCCATTGTATCTTGGCCAGCAACAGTTGAAGTGATTTGTCTGGTTATCTGAATTACAGCATTTGAGAGGTTTTTAAAGTGAACACCTAACCCAGCCAAAATCTGTGATAATATAAGCAAAGCCTGATAAAATAATGCAGGTGTTTTTAATTTGGAGCACTAGGGGAGAGAGACGAGACATCCTAACAGCAATTCTTAGTAGGGAAATTGTTTACACACACACTTTGTATGGCCAAATGCGTGGCCTTGCTTCTGTGTATTTCCTTCTTGAGAGTTTTCATGTCTTTTGGTTTAAAAATAAAAGCCCTTGGTGCTCAAGAAACCTCAAAATAAAGCATTTACCGTGCTGGGGTGGGGGCGGGGAATGCAAGTAATGATTCCACTGTGGATATGTTTCTAATTTTCAGCTTAAAATTTATCTAAAAGTGTGTGCTAACATCTTAGAATGTTCTTGGATAGAATTTTTGTGTATCTTTAAAGAATACATAAGAAAATAAGGAGTCCCTCTGTATTTTAGATTCCTTTTTCTATCTTTTTCAGTCATTACGAAGACCTGGAAAATTGTGAAATGTTCACTCTTGAACCAAAGCAAAATTACACTTATGTTTTCATTCACTCATTTTTAAATAACCTGAAGTAAACATTCACCACCACCCCCACCCCCCCGATATCTTTTTAGTTTCTGTGTAGATCGTTTTAGTTTCTGTGTAGTAACTAAACATCTTCCTGCAATAGCAAATGTTGGCTGGCCCACCTTAAAAATCCCAAGGCTTCATTATCACCGCTAAGGCAGCATATTTTTCTAATTTACAGCTTTAGAGCAATCTCTCTGGAACTGTGGTGTCACATTTCCACTTGAATGTCCCTCAGACACCTTATCTTGCCCCCCACCACAAGTTCTCTTCTACCTGTTCTGTTAAGAATATGCTTTATTAATATCTATCAATAAAATTGATTAAAAAAAAAATTAGCTGTGTCCTAGTCAAAACTTCAATTGTCTTTGACTACTCCCATTTTTTTAACTCCCACTTAAAATAAATTGCAAGATTATATTTTACTTCTGTTTACTCCTCTATTTAGAAAAATTTTAGTGCCTCCTCACTATTGTCTAATATACACCTTTCACCCTAAATTCCAAGCTTTTACCTTTAACCATAATCTGCAAATCTAATTTTACATTCCACTATTCTCCCACTTGCACATTCTCAATTCTCGTCCATGACATATAAACATGCTTGTCTTTTCCTAGCCCTGTGCTTTGCTCGTGCTGTTCCACCCAGATGACATTTACATAATGTCTCCCACTTTTTTCTAACAGGATGAAATGTCCCCTACTTTGGAACCACACAGCAGTTTTCAGTGGGTCATGTTGCTTTTCTCCACTCTGTTTTTTATTGTAGTTACTTGTTAACTTTACATTTTCTATCATCAGAACAGATTTGTTGAGGGGAGAGTATATATCTTACTCACTTTTTTATCCCATACTGAGTTAAGCACAGTATTGACACTTAGAAAGTAATGAAGAAATGTGTTTTGTTTTGTTTTTTAATTGAATTACATTTTGATAGTAGAAACCAATGTTGTTTCCAAGGAAAATGTAGAAGATCTGCTAACTAACACCCAGAATAGGGAAGGCTTTACTTTGCCTGCCTTCCTGCCCTCTTATGGATATGATGAAATGGACCCGCCTAGACTGTATAAGTGTGAAGGATTACTTTCACAGCATTTTTACCCTGACCAGGAAGACAAAGAGGAAACATAAGGACTAAATTGTCCATGAAAAATGTTGAATGCACTACTGAAAATGGAGATGCAGAAAGAAGAAACACTGAAAATCCAAGATTCTGGCTTAACATTTACTCTGAATTTGAAAATAAGGTTTTTGTAAATTTGTATATCTCTTAATTCCAACCTATGGTTCCCCTTGTAGCTTCATGTTTATTTAGATAAAACAGGAAAAGGATATCCTTTGGTGGTTTATTTGGGGGAAGCTGAGTCATCAGAAAATCACCTCAGACTGTCTGCTTCACCAAATTATATTTACACATAGACACAGACAAACTCATGCTACAGCCAAGGAAAAATGCAAGGAATTTAATACGTTTACTACACTTGTTTTATATCCCTTTCACAAAAATATTTTTTTCCTCTGGACTTAATTCATCATAATCTTTCTAAGATCTCACTGTATTCTAGGTGCTAAGGTAAAGAAATTGAAAGGCCAGAGCTCAGATCTTATGTATACCCTACCTAATGAATGTAGAATACCTTTTCCCTTCACTTTTTTGTACCAACTCTTGATATTATCATACAAGTCTCTGAGACTCTGTTAAAAAAATTTTTTGGCTTTTTTTTTTTTGCTTTGCTTCAGTTTGGGTTGTTTTCATTGCCCTTTCTTCAATTCAGTCAGCTTTTCTTATATTTTACATTTCTTTCGTGAGATTCCCCATCTGTTCGCTAATCATGTTCATGTTGAACTTATTTATGATAACTGTTGAACATTCTCCTAATTCCATCATCTCTAATTCCATCGTCTGTTATTTCTGGATCTCTTTCTATTGATAGATTTTTCTCCTGGTTATTTATGGGACACACTTCCCTGCTTCTTCACATGCCTAGTACTCTTCTTTCTTTCTTTCTTTCCTTTTCTTTTCTTTTCCTTTTCTTTTCTTTTCCTTTTCTTTCTTTTCCTTTTCTTTCTTTTCCTTTTCCTTTTCTTTTTTCGTATGCTGGACATCATGGATGCTATATTTTTAATTCCTATGTAGTTATCAGTGAATTAAGCTTTCTGCCCAGGAACTGCATCCTCAGAAGTATCATGGGATGACTTTCAATCTACCTTTGCTTAAGGGCCTGGCTTGCTTCGTTCAGTCAAGGAATTAGGCTTTAGACTCTACATACCTTTTTTTCTTTCAATTAAAAAATCCTTTTTAATTCCCTAGCTTGCTTTTGGCCAATCTTTCTTATTTTTTCTTCTTCTTTTTTTTTTTGTTTTGCCATCTTATCCTGTTGTATACTCTTAACATTTTAACTGTATATTCTTTTTTTCTTTTTTTTTTGGTATATTCTCTTAACTTCATTTTATTCACATTTTCCTTTTTATCCTATTTTGAAAAATGAGGCAGTTGTAAGGGTATACTATATCTTTCCTTTACAGTTCTTGAAAGGTCCCTAGAACAACCCTTTCACTAGTCACCTTCTCCCAGTCCCAACCCATGATCTCCATTTTTCCTAAAGAGCTATGTTCTTCTTAATGTCTTCCCCTCTCATGCAGGTGATAGTAAGCCTTCCCTATTGTCAGCATAACTGGATTGTATCTTGCCTTTTGTTTTGTGAACTATCTATCTTGTTATCAGACAATCCAAAGAGTGAGAAGGAGAAAAGGTTGGAATAGTCGGGGTCAGTGGTGAAAACCTGAGATTGAGGTGAGGGCAGGGTGGACAGGGTGGTTAAGATCTAGATTAATAAGGTAGATTTTCTTTTAAAATTAATAAAATGGAAAAGGTTTGGGTTGTTGTAGAGATGAGCATCTATATTCTGAAAGATTCATCTGTGAAGGAAATATTGATTTAGTGTTTTTTATAGATTCTTAGAAGAAAATCAGTGTTTGTAAATAAAATTAGACTTTGAGGAAAACATGTCTAATTTTTAAACATGTACACATTTAAATTAAAACTAGTTGTCTTTGAAAACAGCTTGTTTGCAAGGTTGTAGCTCTAAAAATATATATTCAGAAATGTGTTCCACCTAAACTCTAAAGTTCTACAGCCATAAAATTACTCAGGAGAGCATACTGGTTATGAGGCAGGATTGCCCCTATAAGACTTTTAATAGAGAGGTAGTCTAATCTCAGAGATCTTATTGAGTCATTTAATCTGGATTGTTAACCAACAGTTATTAAAAGCTGCACAGGAATCCAAAGGAAATATATAAAATATGGTCTTGCAAAATGATTCTTTCAGTTGTATCAGAGCCCTAACTGGAATTAGCAAAAGCCCAAAAGGGCCACAGAAAAAGCAGAGGAAACTGCTTTTACTGGCCTGCGAGTATCTCTTATCTCTCTCTCTCTCTCTCTCATTCTCTTGTTCTTTGGCTCTCTGTAACTGATTACTCTCCCTCCCTCTCTCTTTGTGTGTGGCACTTTGTCATTTGTGCTCTCTGTTGCACATGCTGTGCTCTTTCTCTATATACTACCCTGTGTCTTTCTGTCTGACTCTTAGCTATCTTTATGTCTGCCTCTCTTGCTCAGTGCCTTCCTCTCTATTCTCCCATCCCCTTCTCTGCCTGTTGGTTCCATTTCCTCCTGTCACAGAAAGGCTTTTCCATGTGGTGATAGGCTGTTCTGTACTCACATTCTTCCAGTTCAGCAAACAGAGATGTTAACTGCTTTAATATTTATGCTTTTTCATTTACAGTACGAATCAAGTGATTGTGATATTTTGAAATATTGTCTAATAACCTACTTTAGAATCATTTTCTTTTCTAAAAGACATCCTTATTATTTTCTATGAATGACATTTTGATTTACAGTTTTTTAAATCTGCTAGTTACTTTACAAGTACCTGAGACTAATACAATTCTAAAGTTATGATTATAAGTAAAAGTTCATTTTGAAGATTGGATAGAATAATCTCATCTCTTCTTTGCATACTGTTAGATCTAACAAAAGGTATTGGTAAATGATCAGTATGTATTTGATCCATTAGGTTAGGTCTATTTTAGCACTTTTCAATACTTTACCCTTTATATACTTCTTAAATTACATTACCTACCCTACTAGACTCTAATCCTCTATGGTAGAAAGACAGTATCTTATTCACAACATGCAACACATAGTAATAGGTACTCATAAAAGCGGTTGTTAGATTGTTGGAAAACTGTCTTTCTCTTTCCTGCACATCATGTTTTAGTAAATTTTATATAGGAAATATAAGTGTTTTTTGGAATACAGGTATTAATAGATTTAGTGATGTTTGAGTCTCCTGACCATTTTATACCTAAACAGCTCACATTTATCACCTACATGTCTCACTGTAGAATGTTGAACCTGTATTTGGGGCAGGAAAAAAGCTTTTATAAATAAGTATTGTTTGATGTATTTTTGATACAACATTGCCTAATTCTATACAATATTTGATAGTGAAGAGTTAGTTTTGATTAATTCAGACAGTGACAAATAGAATTTCTAAAACATGAAATTCTTAAGTGATCAAGATTTCTTTCTATAGGCGACAGAGAGTGAGGTAGGAGATGTAGATTTGACACGTCTTCCAGAAGGACCTGTTGATTCTGAGGATGAAGAAGAGGAAGATGAAGAGATTGATCGAACAGATCCATTGCAGGGGCGAGATCTTGTTCGAGAGTGTCTTGAAAAAGAACCTGCAGACAAAACTGATGATGACATTGGTAAGAAATATATCTGTTCACAATAAGGATTTTATAGCTTAATTTATGTATTGGTTATCTCTTACTGCATAACAAATTATCCCAAATCTTAGTGGCTATCTTAGTTTGCCAAAACTGCTGTGTAATACCATGTACTGTTTGGCTTAACAACAGGAATTTACTGTCTCGTGGTTTTAGAGGCTAGAAGTCCAAAATCAAGGGATCAGCAAGACCATACTTTCTCCCTGAAGTCTGTAGCATTCTGGTGTTGACTTGCCTCAAATCTTTGTGGTTCCTTGGCTTTCATCTCTTCACATGGCAATGTTTCTCTACTTGAATCTACTCTTCAGTGTCCACTGGTTTCTGGCTCCTCTCTGATTTGTCTGAAATTTTCTGCTTAAAAAGGATTCCACTAATTTGAATTAAGGCACACTTTGATTCAGTTGGGGTACACCTTAACTAAAAATACCATCTTCAAAAGGTCCTATTTACAAATGGGTTCACACCCTCAGGAATGCAAGTTAAGATTAAGACTATGTCTTTGTTGGGGTCCGTAATTCCATCTACCAAGGTAGTTTAAAACAACAAGCATTTATTATATCCCAGTTTCTGTGAGTCAGAAATTCAGGAATCATGTTACTGGGTAGTTCTAGCTCAGGTCTTTCATGGGATTGTAGTCCAAATGTTGGCAGGGGCTGCAGTTATCTGAGGCTTGACTGCACTGGAGGATTTACTTCCAAAATGTCTCCTCACATGGCTTTTGTCACAAGACCTCAGTTCCTTGTCATGTGAGCTTTTCTTTAGGCAGCTTAAATACGCTCACAATGTGGCAGTGGACTTCCCCCAAAGCAAAGCAGATGCCATATTGTCTTTTATGATCTAGCCTCAGGAGTAACAGATCACCAATTTTGTCATATTCTATTTGTCATCAGAGCAATTCTAGTACAAGATAGGGGGCTCCTCACAGGATCATGAATATCAGGAGACAGGGATAATATGTGCCATCTTAGAGGCTGGCTGCCACAATTTATAAAACAAAATCTTTGCATTAAATTGATTTTCCCTTCCATGTCCATAAGACATTTAAAATGTAGTTGCAACCATGTCCCATGGCTTTGAATTAGCTTTTTCTATTTCATATTTTGTCAAAAATCCTATTTTTACTATCCTGGCCTTGAAATAAATATTTTTAAAATTTGTGGCTAAACTATGAATTTTCCTTTATGCAATTTCTTATAAAGACTAGTTACTGCACTTTGGTTAGAAAGTTGAATGATACCTAGGATAGTAATGTTAATCTTTAAGGTACAAAGATTGCTCAGTGTCATATATATTCCTGTGATTCAGTTAAGATTTTATCCTGGATTCCCATATATGATGGGAATTCAAATTTGAAGATGCCATTACTAATAATAATGGTTATTTATGTGAGTAAAGAGCAATATACTCTAACATTCCTTGGCATTCTAAAGACACACAATTAATAATTCTGCAATTTAGACTCATGTTGTAAACATTATCTGAACAGAAACCGAAAGGGCATTTTTAATGATAAAGAATTTTATACTATGCTATTTTCACAAAACTTTAAAATATATATATTTTATATATATATAATTAACTCCCCGTTATATGTGGGTAGATAATTTCTCTCTCAGCTCTTAACTGGCTACTTATATATGTAGCTCCCATATCTTACCTTTATTACTCACATATCTGTCCCAGGGAATGGTCTAAGG
Source organism: Cabassous unicinctus (assembly GCA_029593785.1). NCBI lineage: Eukaryota > Metazoa > Chordata > Mammalia > Cingulata > Chlamyphoridae > Cabassous > Cabassous unicinctus. The sequence goes on from JAQZBX010036292.1 coordinate 23,608, forward strand.
CAGGCACCCATAAATACTTTTGGTAGCTGCTTTAACAGATCTTGAAATAGAATTCGTATTTGCTATCCCTAATTTAATTACTTTAGTTAATTGACATTTATTAAAAAAGACTTTCAAAGAAAAATTCTAGCCCAATTACAACTAGAGAAAAATCAAATCTCTTAGATCACAGGGTATAACTGAACTTCACCACCATTGAGCTAGGAAAATTCGATAAACTCTCCAGCATCTTATGAACCTGTATAATTTCCTGGTTACCTTTGGTAACTTTCAGTTTACCCGTATTTATGGGTAAGTCTGAATATATGTATAAACCTAATATTTGATTTTTTTTAAAATCAGCTATTTTATTGCACCTTGGTTTCACATTAGTAGCATAAATTCATAAGTTGTTTGGAAATTAGGCATTGAATTCTATGTCTTTTGTATATTTATATTCCTTGATTGTCTTTATTCTAAAATTTCTGTTGTTTGTTTGTTTTAGAACAATTACTGGAGTTTATGCATCAACTCCCTGCCTTTGCAAATATGACCATGTCTGTAAGGAGAGAACTCTGCTCAGTGATGATTTTTGAAGTGGTAGAGCAGGCTGGAGCTATTATTCTTGAAGATGGGGAAGAGGTAGGTTAACAACAACAAAAAGTGTAACTTTTCTT
>JAQZBX010036293.1:0-24243 GCA_029593785.1 Cabassous unicinctus
CCCCCTGCCACCAGATCTGCGGTGTGCCCGGTGCAATTGAAGTCACCGACACCGTGCCTCGGTGGGTTGTGGGCACTGGCGGTGCGTGGAGGGCCTTCTGGCATTTTTATTGCCCCCACATATCTGTGACAACAGGTGGTGCTCACGGCTTTAAATCAGAGTTCTGGCCACGGAGGTGCAGGAGGCAGGAAACCCGGCAGCGCCCGGCCCGGGGTGGGCCGGGGAGCGGGAGCCGGGAGCGCGGCCTCTGGCGGCGGGACGTGCGGGCGCAGCCCAGGCGCCCTGCCACAGCTCTCCGGCGAGATAAAGCCAGCGGCCAGGCAGGCACCGCGAGCCGGTGACTCATTTCCTGGGTGGTGGCTCCAAGCCGATCCACGTCCCACGACCCGGCGGGAGCAAATGTAATTTTTTCCACCCAGACCACCAAAACCCTTACAGTTTCCTGTCCACGGCTTGATTTACTTACCGAGCAGCGTGACTTGGACGGGAGAGGCAGAGAGCGCCCGGGCTTTGTCCCGAGGGAATAAACTCGGAAGCCAGACCTGCTACGCCAGGGCGTCCCGCCTCCTCTGTTCTGACCCGAGCAGGGCGCCCCCGGCAGGCGCTCAGCCCCTGCAAGCCCAGCACCTCCGTCTCAGCCCCTCGCGCCCTGGCTCTGTGCCTGGACGTGTGGAGTTGGCGTGGGAGAGTGCTCAACGAATCTTTACTGAACACATAATCTTCCCATCCCCACATCCTGACCCTCTCTAGCGGCCTTTCTTTTGTGTTTTAAGTTTGCCACTTAAAATTCAAACCGCCTTGCTCAAGAAAGGCGTTTGCTTTTCTGTCTTCCTCTAAACAGCACCCACCAAACAGCCGGGAGAGGCGGCACTCCAGGCGAGAGTCCCTAAAAAAAGACAGGAAATCACAGGCCATTCTGCACAGGCGCTTGATGCGGGACAGGGCGTTCCTGTTGGAGCTGACTGAGCTGGGGCTCCCCGTCAAGGCGTGGCCAGGCAAAGGAGGGGGTTTTCCTAGGAGCAGAGCTCAGCTGGGAAATTTCCAGGCGCTCAGCTGGGAAATCAGCGGGGGGCAGCTAAAGGAGCCGGCAGGAATCAGAGCAACATCCAGAGGCCACTGGCTGAAGAAATGCCGGACAGGAGGCTAAAACGCCTACAATTGTACCACAGCATTTAACTCCTTTGTGTCCGTTTGTTGTTGTTGTTGTTGTTGTTGTTGTTGTTGTTGTTTTATTTAAAACAGGAAATTTGTCTCAGCAGATTTGCTGACTCACAGACCTAAGTGACTTTTTCCCCTTTCAAAATCTTCTAACCCTTCGGGACCAATTTTGCAGTATCTGTCAAAATTTTAAATACTCATATCTGAGAAACAATTAATCCTACTTCCAGGAGCTCTTCCTCAGATGTGCCTGTATATATACAGTATTTCTGGAACGTTTTTTAAGAAAAAAAATGAAATCATCTCATTGCCTTTCAATAAAAGCCCAGCATTAGACATTTGATATTAATCTGTATACACAGAATACTCTGCAGTCACCAAGAAGAATATAGTGGAAATACATGCACGAATATAAAAATATGCCCAAAATATATCAAGTGAACAAAAAACAAGTGGCAGATATGTATATACGGTCTGATTCCATTTACATAAATCAAACAAAAAAAGTGCTGAAAGGATCACAAGAATCTGATTACAGAGAGTAGCACAACTAGGAGGAATGAGAAGCTTTGGCATTTCGGTTTAAACATTATTGAGTTTTTTAATTTTTTAAAAAGCCAGTTATTCTTATGTCTTCTTTAATAATAATTCGTTTTAAGGAGAAAAAAATGAAAATACATGTGTGTGTGTATCTAAGGAAAACACTTTCTTATAATGTGTTGAGACACTTGATCTGACAGGTATGATCAGAGAGAAAGAACAGAAAGGTTGAAATTCTTTATTATGGGAGAAAAATCTAGGATATGCGTCACTATATTCACTCATTCATTCATTAATTCAAATATTCATTCATTTACATATTGAAGGCCAAAACTGTATCAGGAGTTGCAGAATAATAATAAAATAAAATAAAAACTCACACAATAAGGCCTCTGTCCTCAAGGAGCTTACAGTCTCTGCAGCAAGAGATGTACACGTAGGTGGAGCAGGTGGAGCTCAGTGGCTGAGCTTCATATGTAGGAGGTCCCGGGTACAATCCCTGGTAACTCCTAAAATCTACACGTAGCTAAAGAGGTGCCTGAACCTGTTGTGGACATCTGTAAGGGTCCTGTGGAGACGCAGGGGAGGGAAGGAGCGGTCTGTTCCACAGGAGGGAGAGGCCGGGTCAGGAGAGCCGTCGGGAAGAAGAGATCACTCCGCTGAGTCTTAAGATGAACAAACATTTGCTGTAAAACCAAAAGACCTGATTCTCAGCCTGCTTCTGCTCTTCACCCAGTCTTGTAACCCCTCTGGGCCTCGGTTTCTTTATCTCTAGTGGAATCAGCTCCAAGATTCCAACCCACATACAATCATTCATTCACCCAGCAAATCCTATTGAGTAGTCTCTGTGGGCCACATAACAGAAACCTTGAACTAATAAAAACCCAGAGAGAGAAAAGCCAGGAGGGATGTCTGATATTGTAATTCATGAACCAAAGTTAACTCCACATCTGACGCCTTGGAGAGCAGAGGAGGTCTGTTTTTGTTTTGTTTTTTGTTTTTTTTAAGCCACCAAGTTTTGGGGTCGTATGCTATACAGCAATAAGTAATTGGAACAGGGGCTCACGTAATTGTGTTTCCTCGGCGCTTTCTTCGTGTCTTCCTCTTTTCGTCCTTAGATTGGTTACACGGCAATGGCAAGGCCTAGGGAAGATATGCAAAATGAGACCCAGCACCGACCAATCAGCATAGCCGCCAGCCTGCAGGGCAAGTGCTAGAGACCCCACCCCCCACCCCGTGCATTAACCCCCTAGCTACTTGATGATGGGAAGCCGGTGACCCAGGACAGGGACTGGGATGCTTGGGTCCTTGGGTCGATGGCACTCAGAGATTCAGGGAAGAGGCTACTTAACCACTGGTATAGAAGTATTTCAATATTTTAACAACCAGGATGGCCTTACCAGTGAGTACCGGCTGAGAAATCAACCGCGCCTACAGGAAACAGAATAGTTCCATTTGGCTAGACTTTGCAGTGAATGAAGGGAAATAATTTTAAAAACTAGCTGGGATTAGGCCATAAAGTACCTTGAATTCCAAGATGAAGAATTTGGACCAAAAAAACGGCCTCCAACCATCAGCATGTCTCCAACCATCAGCATGTAAGATGACTAGAAGAATCTGAAGAGAAATGAAAATGTGTGAGGCAGTGGCAGAAAGCAAACAGTTAAATTCCCACCAGCAGGCACCGAGACTGTGGCCGCCTGGAGGAAGCCACCGCCATAGTGTAAGTGAGGACGCCGAGACAATCAGCAATTAGGGCACAATTAGGAAGTGAGAGGAGGGATAACAATCAGGACGCCCAACATCTGCAAAGTACAGTTTACAAAGAGCACTTTCATTTAATCCACATGGCAGTACTGTGGGTAGTAATTAACATCTGTCTGACACCGCACCATTTAAAGAGCCCTTTTATACTTATTATCTCCTTAATTATTATCCGGTTTTACACAAGAGAAAACAGAAGCTCAGAATTAGAAAACAGCTTATCTAGTAAGGGAGAGGGCTGGAACTCAAAGTCAGGCCTTTAGATTCCTTGTCCAGCCATTTCCTTTTACACTACAGAGGCCGCAAAGATTGTGGGGTCATTCCTTAATCTTGCAGATATGCCCCGGCACACCCCTCCACCATGTTCTGGGCAGCAGTTACAAATTTTAAGAGAACTCTGACAGGCTTCCCTTTCGGTTCTTATCTTCAAGAGGTAAATATTCTAGCCTAGGACTTTTTTTTTTTTTTTTTTTTAAGATTTATTTATTTATTTATTTATCCCCCCCCACCCCTTGCTGCTTGTGCTGCTGTGTCCATTCACTGTGTGTTCTCTCCGTGTCTGCCTATCTCCCCCTTGCTGTGAGGTCTTGCTGCATCAGCCCATCGCGCAGCGGGCTGGCCTGCCCTCACAAGGAGGCCCCCGGAAGGGAACCCGGGGCCTCTCAAATGGTAAACGGGGGCTCTATCCATTGCGCCACACCCGCTTCCTGCCATGAGGTTGCTGCATCAGCCCACCACACCGCTCAGGCCGACGTGCCCTCACAAGACGTGCCCTCGGGACGTGAACCCGGGCCTCCCATATGGTAAACGGGGGCTCTATCCACTGAGCCACACCCGCTTTCCTAGCCTAGGACTTTAATGAAAAGAGCTTCACCCTAAAGACTGGGTGATCTCCTGATGCAGATAGCTCAGTTTCTGGAAGGATCCCATTCCTGTTTTATTAATCAAATCAGATTCGGGGATCTTCAAAGGCAAGACCTGTGGCTTTAAAAAGTCATTATATGGGCTCTGTTCACAAAATATTAAACTCACTGATAACCTCTCACATCCCCAACTCTCCCCATCCCTCTTTTCCACTTAACTTGTTCTTTGATTTCATGGAGACTTCCTGACTCACCCACCTTCCATGTCCTTGCTTCTTTCCCTCTTTCTACTGCACTCAATGCCCAATCAAGTGGATTACTTTCTCACTCACACCTTCAACCCCTTCATCCCTTTGTCCTTCTGTTACACACACCCTGCAAACCCCTAACCCTAACTCCATTTCACAGTCCTCTCTCTTGGAGCCTTTGACTAGACTTCTAAGCACATCTGCAGAAAGCCTTACAGCCACACAATCACACAACCACGTGGGTTGGAGTCACGGCCAAATCACAGCTTCCTAAGCTTTTACACCACTCAGCCACCCCCTGTCAGCTCCCCTCTCCATTTCCCTTGGAGATCACTGAGAACCTCCTCCACTCTCTTCAAGTTCCCTATTGGATTCCTATGTCCACTGTCACAGATGTCCTCATCCTCTGCCTCCCGGCTTCAACAGGGACATCAGGGAGGACATTCCTCGGCAGCCATGCTCCTAAGCACACGGACTATCTATAGCCTCACTCCTGCTCTCCTTTTCCAGCCACCCACAGTTCCTCAGGGACCTTGCTATAGCACGGATATCCTTTCAGCCCCATAGTCTGACGACTCATTCTGATAGCTCCTTCCCCATAGCTTGTAAACCTACTCAAGCCTCTCCTGTAGGGTTTTAAATCCTCCCTTGGTCCTAGATCTCCTCTGGCTGCCACTCCATCTCTCCTTTCTTCACACCTGGTTTTCTCAAGTGAGCAATCCACACTCCCTGAGGATTCATTCCTCAATCCACTGCCATCTGCCTCTCTCCCTGCCACTGCACCAAAACCGCTTCGACAAATGTCTCCAAAGATATATCTGCTAAATCCGTGGATGCATCTCAGCCTTCATCATGCTCACCTCACTGACACTGTCATCTTGTCAACTGCCCCCTCTGTCTTAGAAGTCTCTCTTCCATGGGTTTCAGTGACACTAGAGAAGACGCTGGCTGTGCTCCCACCTCCCTGGTCATTTCTCTTCTCCTCTGCTGGGTCATCTTCCTCCATCTGTTTGTTAAAGTTCGGTTTCTTGGAAAAGCTAGGTTTACTGCCATCAGAGTGGAGACCTCACCTGTCTCGTTAACCACTATAACCCCAGTGCCTGGGACAGCACATGCCTGGAAGACCCTCATTATATCATTGCCGAATGAATGTACAGAATGTTAGAAATCCTGTAGCAAATAGGGCACCTTCTCTGCCTTCAAGCAGCTTTCAGTCTAGTGAGGAAGACAAAGAAGTAAACAGAAAACAGAAGTAAACAGACGTAGAGGGTGGTTAAAAAAAAAAAGTACAATACAGGGAGCTATAGGAAAACATTGGATGGATACAGGATGTGCTTAGTTCATCCAGCATCGAATCGTGAAAAAAGTACAAAGTGTTGTCTGCCAGGGAAGCTCATCGGAGACTCAGTGCCCAAGGTTTTTAATGAGGGCTATTCACATAGGCACCTGCTGCCTATGTGCCAAAATCCCAAACTCCGAGAAGGAAAGCAGGTGTTCAGCATAAATGACATTGTTTAGGCACAGTGAGCCACTCTTATCAGTTAAGGTACGGTGGGCACCCTCCCAAAATCCAAGTTCCCAGATGCCAGCCAAGGGCCAACCCTGCAAGTAGACGTTTAAAGATAGTGGTATCAGGCCTGCTATGTTAACTCTTTTCTGCACAGATACCTAGCCTGGTCTTAGGGGCTGAGGAATGCTTCTTGGGGGAGATAATTTCTAAGGTGAAGTAGGAAGGATGAGTAGAAAAATAAGAAAGACTATTACAGACAGATTGGACAGATGTGCAACGGCCCTGAGATCAGAGAGACACATTTGAAGAGCTGTAAGTAAATGTGACTGTTCTCTCCTAAAGTGAATTCAGCCTCTCCACGGTCTCCCCAATGTCTGTATGTTGACTATTCACACACCTGTACTCTCTGGACAGAGCCTCTCCCCACCTGGTAGCCAATTGCCTATTAAGCATCTTCTCCTGGATGACCTACTGTGGCAGTTTGAGATTATTTTATGAATCCCAAAAAGAGAAATATTGTGTTTTTTCTTTTTTTTTTCTTTTTTTTTTCTTATTGAAATATTATGCTTTAAACTAATCTACTCCTGTCAGTATGAAAGCCATTTGACTGGATTATGTCAGTGGGGCATGATTCAAGTTGAGTCTCCGCCCTCTTGCTGGGTCTGATACAAATGGACACACAGATGGACAGACGCAAAGGAAAAAGGGAGCCAGCATATTTGGAAGCCCCCAAGAGGCTGGGCCCACATATCAGCTCAAGAGGAGACCAGCCCTGCTATGTGCCTGATAGCTTACAGCTGAACTTGGGAAGAGCACAGAACAGCAGAGACTGATATAGGAGGCCTGGAAAGAGACAAGCCCTATGCCTGGTTGCTCAAAGCTGAGTTCCAGGAGATGGTAGATTCTGGAGGGGAAGGCAGGGACCGCCACAGAGGTTGGCGGCCATCTTGCTTCAACACGTGACAGCTGACTTGGGTGAGAAAGCACCCCTTATGGTGCCTTGACTTGAACTTGTCACGACCTTGGAACTGTAAGCTTTTACCCCAAATAAAGACCCTTTATAAAAGCCAGCACATTTCTGGTACTTTGCATTGAGCACCCTTTGGCAAACTAAAACACAGATTCAACATGATCACTTCTGAACCATGATTTTGCCCTAACCTTCCCCCCAAAATGTTGTTCACCTTGTGTTCTCTATCTTGGAGATGATACCACCACCCCCTGGGTTACCAAGCCAGAGTCCCTGAAGTCACCCTTGATGCCTCCCTCTCTCTAACCACTTCCACATCCAAACAGTAGACAAGTTCAATTGTCATGGCCTTCTCAGTACTTTGCAATTCCTTTTCCTCATCTCCATGGCCATCTCACCTTGTTATTGCAATAATATCCTAATAGTTTCCTTGCCGTTAATCTGTCTCCTCTCTAGTACTTTTTCTACACTTCCCAAAGGTGAATTGGATTGTGTCACTCTCCTGCTTAAAAATCTTCAGTGGTTCTTGATATATAACCCTCAGGATACAATCCAGATTTCTAAGCATATACCTTTGTGTTCTGACCCTTATCTCTCCTCCAGGCTCATATCCCACAGCTTCTTCCTCACACTTACCATCACCCTGTACACTAAAATCCAGTAGTACTGAGAACACATGCTGCCTCATACCTGCTTACTTTCACACAGGCCACCATGTAAGGCTTCCTCTGAAGATACTACTCTAAATTCTAAGCATTTTACATGAATGAACTCATTTAATCTTCACAACCACTGTATAAAGTAATTTCTATTATTATCTCCATTTTACAGATGTGGAAACTGAGACACAGAGGGGATAAATACCTTGCCCAAGCTCATACAGCTAATATGTTGCAGCACTGGGTTTGAACTCAACAGAGTTCAGTGCTCATAAACACTGGGCAATTCTGACTGACCACACCTTGCTTCACCACCGTGTCCATCCATCTGGTGAATTCTCACTCCTTCTTCAATACCCAACTCAAGCATCACTTTCTCCATGACTCTTCACCTACTCCCCCAGAGTTAACTGCTCACCTCCTTCCCGGCCTTGTCATTGTACCTCATACACACCCGTTATTATACCTGTCACACTATTGTGCCCATTTAAGAACCTACCCAACCCTTCACTGAGCTCAGGTTGCACATAAGAATTACACTGAACTGTGGAATTTCCCACATTTATTTCCTGGATTTATTCCCTTTTATTCATCTGTCCCTCACCTTTCTCTTGCCATCAGTTTGCCAGACCTCTGTCATCCTTAGCTGCTTGCCAGCCTTAGCCCTTCAGTATGACTCATTTGCCAAGTCTGTCTTTGCCCGCAACCTTTCCTGGACTCTCCCACCTTTGACTAACAACTTAGTAATGAACCCCTTTCGGCATGACCCCGGGGAGTTGCCTAACTGGGCATAATAATGTGGTTTAACTGTCTTCTTTGATTTCACCCAACCACCTCATGGGACAGAGGAGCTATTGTAAGAATAAAGGAACAAAAAATCAGCAACCTAAACAACCAGGTTCAGGAAGAGCAACAATATAGTAAAGTTGGACCACAGCCTCTTCATCTCTGAGCTCCCCCACTTTCACAGCTTAGCTAATATACAAACAGGTGCTTCTTTTTTTTCCAGTTAGCAATTGGTTTGTTTTCCCCATCTAGTCTGTGCATTCTCTCCGAGCGCCATAGCTTCTGCTTACTTAGGGTGTCTGCTTCTTCATAATTTTTATTCGCCATGACCTATGCTTTCTCTCTATGCAAATGTTCAGTTCAACTCTTTTACACTGCCTAAATCTCTGTGTGTTTCTAAATGCAGTTTCACAAGGAAAAAAAAAAGCTGATTGTCCCTGATATAGTTTCCAGGCTGTTGTGACAAATACTACACAGCAGGTTGGCTTAAACAATGAGAACTCATTGGCTCAGGGTTCAGAGCCTGGAAGGCTTGCCCCCTTGTGGGTGGGTATCATGCTGGCTGGCCTGGGGTTCCTTGGCTTTTCCATCACATGGTGATGTCCTCTCCTTTCTTTTCCAGGTTCCATTGACTTCCAGCCTTCTGGGAATAGGAAAAAAGGGACTGATTCCAAGAGATGTGTAAAAATAAAACTGACAGAACTTGGAACTTGGTAAAATTTAGAGAGTAAGAAGGGGATTTAGAGTCAAAATATGACGCAGGAGAATAGACGATGTACATTAGCAGAGACAAGAAAACTGGGGAGAGAAACCAGTTTAGGGAGAACAAGTTATTTAATTATTGAGCCTGAGATGCATGTGGGACTTTTGAGTGGATTTATGAGCAAACAACTGAAAATGTGGGTCTGGAGTTGCTGAGAGTACAAATAAAGATTTGGCATTCTGTGCTGGGAGGTGACCTGCGGGTGGCTGCAAGGAAGCAACTCACAAAACGCCCCACAGCCCATTATCTTTCATTCCTATTTCCCTTATTTCATTTGACAATCATAACAATCCTAAGAAGCAGAATGGGCCAGTGTGATCTGCTTTTACAGATGAGCAAATAGAAATATTCCAGTGAAGAAGTAATGACCCAGGATTAGAAAACAGAGTTTCTGATTTTTTTAAAATTGTTTTAACGTATATATATATATATATATATATATAGCAAAAATTTCCCATTTTAATTGTGCACGTCAGTGGTATTCATTGCTTTCACAATGCTGTGCTGCCATCACCACCATCCATTGCCACCACTGTGCCCTTGCCCCGTTCAGAAACTACCTATGACCCCATCTCCCCCAGTTCCTGGCAACCTCTAATCAGAGCTTCTGATTGTTAATACAGGGTTCTTTCCTCCCAACTCCATTGCAAACAGGGTACAGATAAATACCCTGCTAGTGCTGGTCAACTTTTAACTGAGGAGTTTTCTGTTGTTGTGGATTTGAGAGAAGGGTTCTTCACTTGGCATTAATCACCAAATCACCGATTACTCCATTAACTATCTTTCGTGTGGAAGAACAGATGGCCCCCGTTCCAGGTACTTACAGTCTACCACACCACCCACACTTTGCACAACGCTCCCTTTTACACGGTTTTTAAAGTGGCCTTTCCGCCTATATCACCTGCACAATGAGCTCATGCCTGGAAACGACCCGCAGGTGTAGACGGGCTTCCCGAAACCCACTAAGCAAAACTTCCCATTCTGAAAAGGCAAACCCTTCAAGGCCCACGGGAAGAGGAGTGAGTTTTAAGGTGCGGTCCTGTGTTTCGCAAAGCAAGCCTGCGGCCGGCAAGCCCAGACCCGTGGGCCCCGGGCTGCTGTTCTTAACCAACCGGAGGAGAGGGGCCGGCAGAGGAAGCTTGAGCAACGGGGCAGGAAGGGCGTGGGCGCGGCCGCGCGGCTCAGAGCTCTCGGCGCCGCCAAGAGGCACAGCGTGCGCGTCCTCGCTCGACTCCAGCATGGTAAGCCTCGCGCTTCTTACATTTTATTTCTCATCCTCTGAAATGAAAAGATAAAGGGAAAAGAAAAAAGAAAAAAAAGCAACTGCACGCTTCCCACCAGGCGTTATCTTTTGCTCTGTCTGTGGACGCGGGCTGGGGAAGAGGCGCGCGCGGCCCTCCCGGCCCGGCTCGGGTTCTGGGCCCGGGGACGCCGCCCCTCGCGCAGCCTGGGCTGGGGCGAGTCGCGATCAGGGCCCGGGGGTTTGTGCGGGAGTCCCTGGGCAAGGATCTCCCCTGCGAGAAAGTTACAGGCCGGGGGTTGGGGGCCTCTGGTTGCCTTCTGTGAACTTTCTGGGGAGCATTTCAGAACTTGGTCTGCGAGTCCTGAGAGAAAGTCAAAGTTTCTGCAAGCCCCGGGCAAGCAGCCAAGACACAAAGACACTGAAACTAAGCCCTGCCTCGGCCGGGACACAAAGAGACTGAAACTGAGGCCTGCCTGGGCGCCGGCCCAGAACCACAGCCAGGAATGCGGGAGGGGCCAGTCCCAGCGAGCCCCCTCCTCCTCCATCGCCATGTTGGAGGCACTCTCTCCCTCACCTGTTTTTTCCTCTCTGCTCCCTCCGTCTCCACTTTAACTCTCTTTCTATGTTCTCCATTAACCCACCTCCACAATCCCCCACCCTCTTCGCCTCCATCCGCAGACTCGCGGCCCGCTGTCCAAATCCCACCTGCCGCTTGTTTCTGTACGCCCCACAGCTAAGAATGTTTTTTACATTTTTAAGTGGTTGAGGAAAAAAAGAGAATATTTTGTGACCCGTGAAAATCATATGAACTTCTAATTTTAGTATTCACAAATAATGTTTTATTGCAACACAGCCACGCCCATTCCTTTTTATGTATTTTCTGTGGTTGCTTTGGTATGGGGTATCAAACCCGGGACCTCCTACGTGGGCATCAGGCGCTCAACCACTTGAGCTACATCCGCTGCCCCACCTACTTTTTCCCTCTTGTCCTTTCCCTGCAAAAAGGGAGAATGGATGCTGCTTGGTTCCTTGCACAGGCAGACTTGGCACTAAGACGTGGTGATAATAACTGAACTAACTGCCTTGAGGAGGGTGGCCATGACCATGAATCCATGGTCTTTCCGCAGATATTGAGTGCTTAATATGGTTTTTTTCCCCCCCAATTCTTTCCTGTATCCATGTATCATTGTTTTCTCCTTCCTATCATGGTTCCCACCAAATGCAACTCCCGGGATTGCAGCTGTTGAGAGCGCTAGGCACAGGTCTGGAGAGCTGATTCTCTTCAGTTACTGCTCCACCTTGGGCAACACCGTACCTCTCAGGGCTCCTCAGGATCTGACTCCAAAGTCCCCTCAAGCTCTACAAATTATACAAATCCATTCAGTCATTTGATAATTGTGTTTCTTACCCGAGGGGAGGGGCAGGGGGGATGCAAAGAGGTTTTAGTTTTCTTCATGTGTCTGGTAGCAGTAGTTTTCAAAAGAAAACACAAATAGACAACATTACAGTCAAGACTGATTTTAGGGAGAAAAAAAGGAAAGCAGGGAGCCATTTTGAACCTGGCAAATGAAAGCAGTCTGAGTTCTGCAAGGAAAGGGGGCAGGGGAAGCATCTGTCTAGAGAAAGGTCCCACAGCCCTTGCTCCTCAGCTTGAGCCCTCCTGCCCAATCTGGAGAGCCCACCCAGCCAACCTCCTTCCTGTCATCTGACACATAAGTCAGTCAGTGAGATTTTGGCCCCGATAAGAAGAGCACGTTGTACAAACACATGAGTTTCTAGGCTAAGGTATCTTGTTTCTCCCAAAATCCTGAGCCTACCAACACTTTTTTCCCCCTTAAGAAAAGTTCACTTTTTAGGGGAAAAATATTCGAATAATATGAGTGTTGGGAAAGGATCCACCTCCTGAACAGTTGAGGGGCTGTAATGCTCCAAGAGGCAATGAGCGGCAGGCATCTGAGCTCCGCTGGCAAAGCGCCTGGGAGACAGAGAGGTGATACTACGGGAAAGGGCTCAGGGGGTCGGTCAGGCAGCTGTGCAGCTCAGCGCTCAGATCAGTAACCATATCCTTAGCAACTGTTCATTGCTGGGCTGAAAGCCTCTAGCTCTGGGCTCCAGGAGTGCATCCCAAGAACAAATTACAAGGTAAATACTAAAGACGTCACCATTCAAACAGGAATCATTGTTAATGCAGCCGGAATAAAGCCTCAGAAAAAGGGTGTGGCAGGGCAAGTTTCCCTGAAAGTCTGCAGTTGCTGTTCTTATCCACCAGAGGGAGTGCAACAATGCCTCACTCCTGGGACCCAGGTCCTGGCTGGAATGACAGCCAGGCTCAGCACCACAGAACTTCCTTGAAGAATATGTTGTGAGGAAAGAGCCCAGCTCGGAATTTGAATCTCCTGGTGCAGCCACAGTCGTGTGGTTCGGCTTTGTAGACGCCACAGGAGCTGAGTGTTAGCAGCCACCTAAGTGCTCCCCAAAGAACTTTCCTGTTTGAAGTGACCTCCAGAAAGGCTTCACTGTCCGTCCCTGGGGGAATTAGTAGCACATGGAAGTAGGCACAAAAGCCTAGGACTGTAGAAAAGGGAGGCCAAGGTTCTCTGCCATGTCGATTCCCTTCTCATGCCTCCGTTTCTTCATGTGTAAAATTAATGGTCTCTGACTTTCAAGTATGCAAGCCACTTTTGAACACCCCAAAAGTTCTTAGAGCCCCCACCCAGATGCAATAATAGTTATGCTTTTAGTTTACTTTGAAATAATGCATGATTCCCAGGAATTCAGTATTGCTTTAAAAAGAACTGGCATTGCATTCATTACAATAGCCTTTGTACACTCTTATTCACCCTATAGACAGTGTTTGGTGTGCATCTGGATTTGTGGATATGTAGTACCAATACATTCTAAAAATATCAGCGAGCCCTGTTGCCCACCCTCATCTAGGCAGCCTAATCCAATGCTTTCAAACATACTCTACTCCACCTGGAGTAAACCTGTGAGGAGGGCTAGGAAGAAAGTTCACAAAATGTGGTTTTCTGTGGTTCTCTTGCCTCCACCCCTCCCACCCCCCATGTCCTCTAAAAAATGACCCTGTCTCTTAGACACTGCTTTGGTCCACAATGAGGAGACAGAATCCTCTGGAGTGTGCTCCAGCATCCAGCCCTTGTCATCTTGCCCTTGTCTGAGCCCTGATTTTTTTTATTTCTCCAAAGGCAAAAGTGTCCAACCCCACCGAGACTGAGCGGTGCATCGAGTCCCTGATCGCCGTCTTCCAGAAGTATGCCGGACGGGATGGTAACTACACCCTCTCCAAGACAGAGTTCCTAAACTTCATGAATACGGAACTGGCTGCCTTCACAAAGGTACTGGTTCCAGGCCCCTCCCACCAAACCACCCACAGCACGAAACAAGGCCCAGGAATGAAAGGCCAGCAGCTGGCTCCCCTCTCTCCAGCAATGGCAGGGGGCTCACTGTGCCTCTTTTCTCTTCCCACTCCAAGCTGGGTGGTCCATAGAGCCCAGGCTGAGCCCCTAGGCCTCAGGGTGAGCTGTGCATGGCTATTAAAGGGCCATCTGTTCTCCTTTCTTTTGAAGTAAGCTGTGTTTTAAAGATCAAAATATGCTAACTCTATAACATAGGGAATGGTGATCCATTTTTTCCATTTAGGGAGAGGTGCCTTTTTGAAAGCACCTGAGAAAGTACAGTGTAAACATAGGAAATGGTGATCCATTTATTCCATTTAGGGAGATGCACCTTATTTGAAAGCACCTGAGAAAGTGCAGTATAAAGGTGTCATCATCATCATCATCATCGTCATCATTTTATTTGCAGAACCAGAAGGACCCCGGTGTTCTTGACCGCATGATGAAGAAACTGGACCTGAACAGTGATGGAAAGCTAGATTTCCAAGAATTCCTTAACCTTATTGGCGGGTTGGCCCAGGCTTGCCATACCTCCTTCATCACAAATGTCTCCGCAGGCTACAAGAAAATCTGAGGAGTCCCTGGGCCTGGTCTCCAAACCCACCCCCTTTCCTTCCAGCCTCCCACTCGCCATCTGCTCCGCACGGCCCACACACCCCGAGCCCAGCACACCCACCCACGCAGGCCACTCCTGCTGGTAGTAATAAAACAATGTTCTTTTAAAACAAACACCAGAGTCAGTAAATTTATACAAAGAAGGGAGGAAAATAAACTAGAGTGATGGACGCAGTTACCAGAAGCTGCACAGAAAATAGTAAAAATGCATATAACCTTGGCTAATGATAGAAACATAGACTCATCTCTAAGTTACTCAGGCCGATGGAGAGCTCGCATTTATTGTCATTATGCACTCATTAAGTATTCAGCCCTACTCCAGTCACTGTCATAGGCTCTAAAATAGGATGAGTAAGACAGACAAGGTCCTGCTGTCACTGAGCTTACCTTCTAGTTGGGAGAGGAAACAATGAATGAATAAACAAAGAAATTTCAGAGGGTGATAAAGCCTACGAGGCCACGTGTTGCTGATCAGTGGAGGCTGGGGGAGCCCACTATTTTGAGTAGGTGACGTTCGTGCTGAGATCTGAAGGAAGAGGAGGAGCCAAGCATTTGAAAAGAGGGAGGAGGCATTTCAGGAGAGGGAACAGCAAGACAAAGGTCCTGAGGTGAGGAGGAGCTGGAATGTTTGAGGAATAGAATGGACACGAGCGGTGCCCAGTTCTTTATGTTTGGCTGTGGATTTCCTTCTATTTATGGTTGTCTTGGCTAGTATCAACATTGGTTTTCATTGTCTAAGCCTCTCATAAAGCAGCACGGAGAGAGAGCTTAGAAAGAGGGTGAGAAGGCTGACCTTGGGTTAAAGATAGCAGATTAGAGAAAGAGAGATGCTTGCTTTAGCAGTGCACAATCATCCCTAAGACACACAGGGGAAAGTTTCCCTGTGCATTTCCAGAGAAGCTCTGATTCCTTATCCATCTATATGAGTTTTAACTTCGTAGCAAAAATTTCTCTGGACCACACTTTCTTCATTCATAAATTAAGTGGAATGGATTAGATCATTTCAGAGGTACTTTCTGGCTTTGATATTCCAGAATGAAGGCTGGTGACTCAAACTAGAAAGTCCCAAATTCTTCAAGTAGAATTGTAGTTGCCTCTTAAATGAGTTTCTTAATTCATTAGCAGTATGGGAGGGGTGGTGGTGGAGAGATCTGTAGTCAGTGGATGTCTCCATATTATTCCCTTGGCAGGTATGCCCTGTATGAAAAGAAAAGTGTCATTGTACCAGAGAGCACTGAGCCAGAGAAGAGATGGAAACCCATCAGGCACCCCAAGGTTACTAGGGGCTATTCTACCAAGGAAAGCATTGGCCCTGGCTCTAAAACAACACTGGGCTCCAGAGAACCAGCCAGAGAATTTTTTACCTGCTTGGCTGACTCAAGTTACAATAAGAAGTAAGATCTAATCAGTACCAAACTTCTCATCCAAGCTTCAAATCAACAAACCTCTATGGAGTGCCTATTATAAGCAAGATAGGTGATGGAGAGAGGGACATGAGAAGAAGAGATGAGTTTGAGGAGCTCAGTGAGGGTATATTGTGTTCAAAGTGCCACCAGGAGGTCCAGTTGGCAATGCTCAGTGGGCTTCTTCAATTTGAGTCTGGAGAGAAGGCCTAGCTGGAGAAGCAAACATAAGCAGAGAAGAGAGAGAGAGAGAAAAGGCCTCTGGGCATGCTCCCAGTTAGGGGACAGTAAGTGGAAGAAGACTCAGGAAAGGAGACGCTAAAGAGGCAGGAGTAGTAGCAGCAAGTAGGAGCAGAAGGAGAAGAGAACATGATTAAGAAGGTAGGCTTGGCGGGGCAGATGTGGCTCAAATGGTTGGGCGTCCGTCTGCCATATGGAGGGACCTGGGTTCGATCCCCAGGACCTCCCGGTAAAATAAAAAAAAATAAAATAAAATAAAATATATATATATGTATTAAAAAAAAAAAAAAAAAGAAGAAGGTAGGCTCAGTGCCTTGTTATGAAGATAATGGTGTCTACACCATGGGTGGTTGCAGGGATTAGAGGAGCCGTCTTTGAATAGTACTTAGAACAGTGCCTGGCACATAGTACAAGGCTCAAATTAGTAGACATTGAGAGTTCTTAGAAACACTGAGTCTTAAATTCTAAATCTTAGAGACACAGATCCTTGAAACCTTAGTCTTCTTAGGCATGCAGATTCTCAGAATCTCGCTATTTTAGAATGTAAGTTATACCTGCAGTGGGCGTGGTGAGGCGTAGCTTAACAGGGCTTAACTCTCCTCCCTTTCTTTCATATGAGCAAATGGAAGTTTCTCAATTTCACATAAAGTGTTCTGCAAATATAGCATCAAGACTGGCTTCCAACCAGATTATTGCTCTCACATAGAAATTCTCAGGTGTCCACTGCACAGCACCTCACAGTCTACACATTCATTCATCCAATTATCCATTCTTTCCAGCTTCTCATCCATTCTTCCATCCTTCCATCACCCATCTATCCATCTACCCATTTGCCCACACTTCCTCCCATCCATCTATCTATCCTCTGTTTTCCTTCCTTCCTTCTATTTAACCTAAAATCTCTACCTAGATGTCCCACAGCTGGGATTCTTCTTGTTACAAGAGATAGAAGATTCAATTTCAATTGTTTTAAGCAAAAACAGGAATTTATTGACTCATGTAATGGCACAGTC
Organism: Cabassous unicinctus; assembly: GCA_029593785.1. Lineage (NCBI taxonomy): Eukaryota > Metazoa > Chordata > Mammalia > Cingulata > Chlamyphoridae > Cabassous > Cabassous unicinctus. The sequence goes on from JAQZBX010036293.1 coordinate 17,192, forward strand.
AAAGAATAGCTTTAGCTTTAGCACTGCTCCAGGAGCTCGTGTTGTTCTCTAAATTCCTTGGCTCTGTTTCTTCAATCTTGGCTCCATTCTCAGGATCCTTTTCCTGTGGTCTCAAGATGGCCATCAGTATTTCTAGAGCTTTGACCTCTTAAATTAGAATTCACTGGGAGGGGGGAAAAAAAAACAAGAGTCCTATCCCAGAATTCTCAGCATACATGCCGAGATACCCTCTGTTTGGACTAGCTTAGATCACATGACCACCCCTAGGGCAAATACTGTGTCCAAAGGAATGCAGTACACTGATTAATTTTTGCCTTAAGTCTGTACTTGATCTTAGAACTGGGGTGGACTCCTACCCAAATTACAAGAACCAAGAGCTGGAGAAGAGTGCATTAAGGGTTGTTTCAGGATGAAGGGGAAACGGATGCTGTAAAAACAAGGAATATCCAACACATATCTCAAATAAAACATGTTTAAAACTAGACTCAACATCTTTCTCCCAGAACCTGATCCTCTTGCCTCATTCCCCATTTCAGTGAATTTTTGCACCATCTTGTGCTCAACTGCCTGAGCCAGGAACCTGGAAATAATGCTAGACTTCTCTTTCCCAAACAGTCATCCATTCTTGGGATTTACCTCTTACATATTCATCCCTTTCTCTCTACCTTCATTGCCTTACTTTAGGCTCTCTCTTAACTGATTATCACTTAACCGTTTCTCCATTCCTTCTATAAAAAAAAATAAAAAGTAAAAAGAATTTTTTTTAATTCGCACAGATCCTCAAATGTCTAAGGACATCTGTGGCCCATGCACTTGTGTGCCCCCTAGTGGAATTATGTGTTCATTAAGAGTGTATTTGTGACTGTTCTCAAACCTAGTTACATCAGTTGAACTTGTCTTTTTACCCTTTAATTTAATTAAATATTTCATAAACCAATCGACTATGAGTGCTGAAAGATGCTGTCTTTACGAAAGCCAAATTGAATTCTTTGCAAAGACTTGATAAGAGAAATTCACTGAAGATAACTGCAGTTTTTGTAGGTGTGGCTGAGACAACTGTAAGCAGGGAGGAAAAAACTCCTTAACCCCAAAGTACCTTTCAGTCGGATTGTTTTACAAATACCTTGAAATTCTCCACTTAAGAAAGAAACTGGAAATCACTGTGAGCATGATTTATGCAAGAAAGATAGCATAGCAAAATACTGAAGTAAAATATTTAAAATCTTTTTATGAATACTCCTTTTAACCATTTTTGTTGTTATTAACCAGCCAAGCACTGGCCCATGCGTTCAGAAGAGAGGCAGCTACCTTTTTGCAATAAACTCTCTAACTCTTCTCCTTTCCCTCAGTTCAGTCTCTTCCACTCCTCTCTCCACCCTGCTACCAAAGAGAGTCTTTAAAAGCCATCCTGATGGTGTCACTTTCATGGTTAAAACTGGTCATTGGTTCCTCTTAACATGCAGGTTGAAACCCAAACTCTTTGGGGCACTCAAGAGCGTTTGTGGTCCAGCCCCTGCCCAGCTCTCCAGCCTGTTTCTGCCCCTGTGAGCATGGCTTCTCCAGCCTTGCCCGACACCCCTGAACTGACGCACAGTGCCACGCCTCTGTGCCTTCCTACGCGCTCTTCTTGCTGCCCTGAAGGCTTTCCACCTCTCAAAATCCTGCTTGTCTGATAGAGCTGCACTAGGGTTACCTTCCCCAGAAAGCCTTCCTAACATGCACGCCTATCCAAGGCTCATTTTCATGCTCGTGTGTGATGCTCCCACAGCACTCTGCTCTCACCTCTCTCCTAGCACTTACCACTCTATATTGTAATGGCCTTTTTACTTCTCTGTCTTGCCCAACTTGACTCTGAGTTCAAGAACAGAAGCCTTATTAAATGCTAGTACCTAATGTGGTTCCTGGCATATGATAGTCTGAAAAAATACTTGGCAAATGAATAAATGATAGACAGTGTTATAAAATCAGACTTGGGGCGGTGTGTGTATCAGTCAGGGTTTCCACAAGAAACACATGTGCACCCAAAGGGTTAATGAAAGGACTATTTACAAGGGTGTGGGCAGGGACAAGGCAACCAGCAAGGGGTGGCAAAGCGCCCAGGGACTAGCAAAATTAGGAAGCTCTTACCACCCGTAGGCCTGGCTGGTGAAAGTAAGCGAGCATTTACTGGAATCCAGCAAGAGAGGGGCCATGCACAGAAACTATGGCCTTAGGTATAGAAGGACGGCCATTGTCAAACCACAGCCTGGCAGGAGGACACAGGGGAACAAATACAGATTTTTCTCTCTTCCTACCATCTGATCTCCCGCAAGTCCATCCCTTGGCTAACCCAGCTAGAAGGCGGAGCAGGACAGGGAAAAGTAGAAAGGGAATCTGGAGGGGCAAACAGAAGATCCAGCACACTTCGGAAGGGTAAGATTGGTATTTCCCTGCCACATCGCGATGACTGCCACAGAGGGAAGCAGAGACTACAATGCCAACCCTAATTCAGGTAGAATCCTTTTTAAATTAACAAAAATAAGGAGGGAAAAGTCAAGCAAAGATCCATCTCTTTTGATGATCATCATGATGCTAGAACTTCTGTCAAGAATTACGCATTGAGCAGATACAGGAAGCCCCCCTCCTGCAAACAAGGCAGGACAAGATAGAGCACACACACACACATACTTGGTCAGCTCAAAGGGCAGAAAGAAATACCCAGGTACCAGACATGAAAAGGGAACTCAGCTGTTAAGAGGGAGCCAGCGTTGAGGCCACGTGGCCCAGCCCCAGGCCAAAGGCCCTGGGCGGTGGTGGTGACCTGGAAGTGAGCTCTTAGGTGAAAGAGACAACCACCAAACGGCTGTCCTGTTGGTGATGGGCCCACCATCCCAGCGCAAGCGTCATCTGAGCCAAATCAAAGCACTGAGCCTGTGCGCCCTGAAGGTGTGGAGTTCAAATACACACTGCTCCTGTGCCAAATCCCTAGGAATCAGCTAAAAAGCTGCTCCAGAGCAGAAAGCACCACAGGACCCTAGAAAAGGCAAACACAAGCCCACCTCATGGGGAAAGCTCCCGCCACTTGGAGGATTTCCACAGAAGATAAATCCCTCCAAAATAAGTTCACAGACAAATATTGCAATGCACAAGTGTATGCAACAGATGAGCGCCTTCACACCCGAGTAACAAAAAAGAGAGCAATCTGGAATGGATTTTAACGCGTTTATTTGAAAAGTTTAAATAAATAAGAATCCATAAAACAAGAACAGGACTGCACAAAGAAGAACGAACAGGCATATTGGAAAGAGAGTCTACAGATGGCACGGTGCCTGAAGGCTGGGCTGGTGGCCCAGCTCGGGTGACCCTCCCTGCCGCTGCCCCTGGGAAGACCTCAGTGATTCAGGCACCGCCCACCGCACCAGGAACCTGTTGTACTGTCCCCGACCCGGTGAAAGACGTGCTGGGAACTCAGGCAGCGCCGGAGAGCGCCACACCTGTGCAGCACCTGCGAGAATCCGGGCTTTGTTTCTCGGCCCCGCCTAATCTCTCAATCTACCCCGTCACCACTGAAAGCAATGCCGCGCGCCCGCAGGCGGGAAGGAGGACGCGCGAGGGGCGCGCGCCCGGGCTGGGCGATTCCAGCGCCCAGGGAGAACAGGCGGCCGGGGCAGGGGCTGCCGGCTCTCTCCTGGCGCCCTCGGGTGGGAGGGCGCCTGGTGCTGAGGGAAGTGCTCCTGTTACCAGACTCCTCGTTTATCCCTGCAACGACTTGGAGTCAACATTAGCTTTAAACAGGAGCTGCGGAGTCACCGGGGCTTCTGGTAAGAGCGCGAAACCAGGCGGCGCTGCAGCGACGCGCTGCCAGTCCAGTCCCTGGAGAGATCGACTTCTGGCAGAGGGAGACGCAGGCCAAGTGTGGAAGCGGGAAAGGGGTAAAGTACTATCAACCAGGCAGCAGAGGCTGCTTCAAGAGGCCGCGCTCGCCCTTCTCACTTCCTCCCTAGTAAACCTCCTCGAGTCCCTGCAGGCGGGCTCTCTCCCCGCCCCTGCGGGTCCCCAGGACCAAAGAGCCTGTTCCTGCCCTCGCTGTCCCCCACCCACAGCGCTTGCTGGGCACTGCCCCCTGAAATCGCCGCCTCCTAACTTGATTCCCACCACACCATACTGTCGTCTTCCACGGGTCTTAAAAAACCTGCATTTCTGGTCCCAGATCGGCCACATACCAGCTGTGGGATCTTGGGCAAATTCTGCGTCTCTTCTTCCTTAGGGGGAAAATAAAGATGATAATCCCTTACCCTATCCTCCTACAGCGCTGTTAAAGACTCAAGGGAAATCATGAGCGTGAAATTGCCCGTAAAAGGGCATGCTAGACACAAATCACTCTTTTTACCTCTCCCTCTTTTTATTATAGGAAATTTCTACAAAAATAGAACAGTATAATCTGACTGGTAGGTATTATCTTGTTTAGTTGATATCCCTACCCCCTGCCATCCCCAGCACCAGATTGTTTTGAATTAAATCCCACACAACATATCGTTTCATCCATAAACATTTCAGTGTGTATCTCTAAAAGATAAAGACTCCTTATTTTATTTTTTTACCGGGAGGTCCCAGGTATCAAACTCCAGTCCCTCCATACAGTAGACAGACGCCGAAACTCTTGAGCCACATCTGTTTCCCAAGACTCCTTATTTTAAAAACATAACCACAATATTATTTACACCTAAAATTTTTAACAAGAATTCCTTAATATCACTAAATATCTAGTATTCCCAATTTCCCCCAATTGTCCTATAAAGGTTTTTTTTTTTTACAGTTTACTCAAATCAGAGTAATTAAGGCTCAAATATTGCAAATGATTAATATATGTCTTACATGTCTTTTAAGCTGTAAGTCTCCATTTCTCCCCTTCTCTCTGTTCCTCCCTCTCCTTCATTCTTCATAATTATCTCTATTTGTTCAAAATCTCCAGTTTTTGTATCATAGTTGTTATTCCCTCCTTTTTCTATTTGAGAATACTAAACCTCATTTTAGAAACCTTTTGAGATTGCTCTTTTAGATCTGTTTTTCTGTTTTGTTTTGTCATTTTGTTTTGTTTTTTTCAAACAAAGGTTCTCCCATTTGCAGAGTTTGTCTCTCAGCAGCTGGTGCTCTGGAGCTTGGTGAACCTAGCAGGCTCAGCCTAGGATTCCTCCCCCAGGCCTGAGACGGGAGGGCCTCTCTGTCGGGGGCCTCCAGTGGCCTTCATGCCAGCCCTGCATTGCGAGTGGCTCCCGTCCAGCGCCCCCAGCTACATCTCAGCTCGTGCCCTGGCCTCAGGACGCACGGCTGTGAGCTCCTGTTTGTGCAGGTGTCTCTGCTCCCAGCACGGGAGGCAGATGCTTTCCGGCCGTGAGCTCGTGCAGGCGGGCATCGTGGTTCCAGCCCATGGCCCCAGCTGTTCAGCCTGGAGCCAGTCCCAGCCCCCTGCGGGCGGCAGGACTTTGAATCCCACTTGCCTCTACAGTCCCCTCTGCATCTTTCCTTTAGGGCGACCTCTCTGTTTCTGATCTAGAGGAATCACCCCCATTTGTTTTTTGGCGTCCTTTTTTTCCTATCACTTGTATGTATTTTAAATGCAAGAGGAGGTTTCTGTGCCAGCTCAATTCACCACGAGCCTTTCTGCTTCTAACTCTTTTAGGACCTTAGCACCACAGTGCTAACAACATGGTAAGTTTCAAAAATACCTTGACTGATGGGTTGAGAACAAGAGATCTAGCAAGCTTTGTCATCAGCAAAAGAAGTGGTACCTCAGGAGACTTGTAACATCCCCGAGTCAGGGAGAACAGGGGTTGTACAAGTTTGCCGCCACGTATGGTGAGGGTTGGAGCCAATCCTATTTGTGTCTCAAAAGCCAGGGCTGCCCCAGCAAACATCTAACCCTGTGCTTCACAAACCTTAAGGTGCAAACCAATCACCTGGGGGTCTTGTTAAAAATGCAGGGTCTGAGTCCCTGAGTCTGGGATGGAGCCTGAGATTCTGCATTTCTAGCAACCTCCCAGATGATGCAGATGCTTTAAATAGCCAGGATCTAGTAGATACATATTTACCAAAATAGTTGTCTCTGGATGCTCCTTTTTGCCTTTATATGTTTCTGTTTTTTCCAGTTTTCTCTCAATGGATACCCATTACTTTTTTTTTTTTAAGATTTATTTTATTTATTTATCTCTCCCCACCCCCTTGTTGTTTGCACTTGATGTGTCTGTTTATCTTCTTTGTTTCTTTTTTAGGAGGCACTGGGAACCAAACCCAGGAACTCCGATGAGGGAGGGAGGTGCCTAACCACTTGAGCCACCTCCATTCCCTGCTTTTATTGTATCTCGTGTTATGTTTTTCCTCTTGTGTCTCTTGTTGTATCATCTTGTCACGTCAGCTCGCCGCACCTGCCCATCACACCAGCTTGCTCTCTTCTTCAGGAAGCACCGGGAACCAAACCATGGATCTCCCGTATGGTAGGCGGGAGCCCAATCGCTTGAGCCACATCTGCTTCCCCCTATTACTTTTATAATCAGAAAAACATAAATACTGCCAATGTCTCCTCACTGTAGTCTAAATAAAGTTCAAATTTCTTCACTCGGCACCAGGGGTTCTTTGTAATCTGGTGCTTCATGGTTTCTATGGCCTGATCTGCAACCTCCAGACACACATGCCACACAACCACCAAACTTTCCAAATTATCTGCAGTTCTCCATATATCCCTTGTTTACTCCCTCTTTTCCTAGCCTTCCCCATCTGGCTAACTCTTACTCATTTTTCAAGATCCTCCTCCAAGTAATATACCAATATTCCTCCATCAGTGGTTTTAAAAAAAGGAATTATACGAAGTGAAAGAAACTAGACATAAAGTACTACATATTGTTTGATTCCATCTATACAAAATGTAAATACAAATAAATTTATAGAGATAGAAAAATGGATCAAAGTAAATAAATCCTTAAAAAATGTATAGGGGAGGAAAATACGGACTATAGTTAGTAGTAATACTTTGACGATGCTTTTTCATGATTTGTTAACAAATCTTTCACAAAAATGCA
>JAQZBX010036294.1:0-18818 GCA_029593785.1 Cabassous unicinctus
CAGAGGATTGGAGAAGAGTGTAGAAATGAGGATTATTAGTAAGGGTATCTAAAAGGGTAAAAAGACAGACAACAGTAAGATATGACAATGGAAAGCTAAATGATAAAATGGACAAAGTAAGTGATGCCTTTACAGCAACAGGATTGAATGTTAAGGGATTGAACACCCCAGTAAAAGGCACAGACAGACAGATTGGATTTAAAAAATATGAGCTAGCTATATGCTGTCTACAAGTGATTCACCTTTGAAACAAGGACACAAACAGGCTGATGTGAGAGGCTGGAAAAAGATATTTCATACAAATAGTAACCAAAAAATAGCAGAAGTAGCTACAATAATATCGGACAAAATAGATTTAAATGCAAAACTGTTATATAGATGAAGAAATCATTATATATCAATAAAAGGGACAATTCACCAAGAATAAATAACAACAATAAATTTTTATGCAACTAACCTGGGTGCCCCAAAATACATGAGGCACATACTGGCAAAACTGAAGGGAGAAACAGACATCACTACAATAATATTTGGAGAATATAATACACCACTGTCAGCATTGGATAAAACATCTGGATAGAGTATCAATAAGGAAACAGAGAGCTTGAATAATATGATAAATGAACTAAACCTAACAGACATTTATAGAACATTATACTCCAAAACAGCAGGATATACATTCTTCTCAAGTGATCATGGATCTTTCTGAAGGATAGATCATATGTTAGGTCACAAAAAAGGTCTCTATAAATAGTAAAAAGTGAAATTATATTACACATTTTCTCTAATCATATTGCAATGAAGCTGGAAATAAATAACAGGTGAAAAAGGGAAAATGCAAAAATATACAGAAGATTAAACAACACACTCTTAAATAATCAGTGGGTCAAAGAAGAAGTTGCAAGAGAAATCAGTAAACATCTTGATACTAATAAAAATGAGAATGTAGCATATCAAATTTATGGGATGCAGCAAAGGCAGTGCTCAGAGGGAAATTTACAGCCCTCAATGCTTACATTAAAAAAGAAGAAAGAGCTAAAATCAAAGAGCCAGCTGCACAACTGGAGGAACTAGAAAAAGAACAGGAAACTAGTCCCAAAGCAAGCAAAAGGAAAGAAATAAAAAAGTAGAGCAGAAATAAATGAAATTGAGAACAAAAAAAAATAGAGAATCAACAAAACCAGAAGTTGGTTCTTTGAGAAGATCAATAAAGTCGACAAAGAGCTAAACTGACAAAGAAAAAAAAGAGAGAAGATGCAAATAAATAAAATCAGAAATGAGAGGGGGACATTACTACTGAATGCACAAAAGTAAAAGAGATCATAAAAGATACTGTGAACAACTGTATGCCACAAAACTAGATAATCTAGACATAATGGACAAATTCCTAGAAACATATAAACTACCCACACTAACCCTCGAAGAATAGAAGACCTCAATAAACCAATCACAAGTAAAGAGATTGAAACAGTCATCAAAAAACTCCCCAAAATTAAAAGTCCAGGACCAGATTGCTTCACAGGTGAATTCTACCAATCACTCAAAGAAGATTTAATACCAGCCTTTCTCAAACTCTTCCAAAAAATTGAACAGGAAGGAACACTACCAAACTCTTTTGATGAAGTCAACAGCACCGTAATATCAAAGCCAGAGAAAAATGCTACAAAAAAAAAGAAAATTACAGATCATTTTTTTAATGACTATAGATGCAAAAATCCTCAACAAAATAAATGCTCATTGAATCCAAAAGCACATTAAAAGAATTATACATCATGATCAAGTGGGTTTTATTCCAGATATGCAAGGGAGTCTCAACACAAGAAAATCAATCAGTGTAATAAATCATATTAATACATTGAAGAAGAAAAATCACATGATCATCTCGATTGATGCAGAAAAGGTATTTGACAAAATGCAGTATTCTTTCCTGATAAAAACACTCTGATAGTGAGGGATAGAGGGAAACTTTATCAACATGATGAATTGCATATATGAAAAACCCACAGATAACATTGTACTCAATGGTGAAGGACTGAAAGCTTTCCCTCCAAGATCTAGAATAAAAAAGGATGTCCACTGTCATTACTGTTATTCAATATTGTGCTGGAAATTCTAGCCAGAGCAATTAGGTAATAAAAATAAATAAAAGGCACCCAAATAGGAAAGAAAGAAGTAAAAATTTTGCTATTCTCTCGTGATATGATATCTAGAAAATCAAAATACAAAAAGCACAGGAAAAGATGTTCAACATCACTAGATAGTAGGGAAATGCAGATCAAAACTACAATGAGATATCATTTAATGCCTTACAGAATGGCCATTACTAAAAAAGCAATACATAATGAAACAAAAAAACCCAGAAAACTACAAGTGCTGGAGAGGATGTGGAGAAATAGGAGGACTTCTTCACTCCTTCACTGTTTGTAGGAATATAGAATGGTGCAGCCTCTGTGGAATACAGTTTGGTGGTTCCTCAGGAAGCTAAATATAGAACTTCCATTTGATCCAGCAATCCTGCTACTTGGAATATAGTCAAAAGAACTGGAAGCAAGGACATGAACAGACAATTGCACACCAATGTTCATAGTGGCATTGTTCACAATTGCTAAAAGATGGAAACAACCCAAGTTTCCATTAACCAATGAATGGATAAACAAAATGTGGTATATACATATAATGGAATCCTATTCAGCTATAAGAATTAAAGTCAGGATGCATATGACAACTTGGGTAAACCTTGAGGACATTATGTTGAGTGAAATAAGTCAGACAAAAAAAAGGACAAACATTGTGTGGTCTCACTAACATGAGCTAAACATGAGGAGTAAACTTATGGAGTTAAACTATAAAGTATAGTGTACTAGGAAATAGAATGTGATTGAGAATGTGATTGTAAATGTGTGGAAATGGATAGAGCTGATGGTAAGACATAGTGAGTATAACTAACATGGCTGATTTATAAATGTGATTGTGGTTGAAGGGGGTAGTCTAGGGAGATAAGTGTCAATTGAAAGAAAGTCAGAGGGCAATCTAGGTACTGTATAATATAGTGATTTCAATGGTGGATGAGAGTTGTGGTTAATAGGACAAATACAATAATGTTCTTCTATTACAGGGTGTTAAGAATATGGTGATACATGGGAAAAATACAACTAATGTATCTTATGGACTATAGTTAACAGTAATATTGTAATATTTTTGCAGCAATGGCAAAGAAGGTACCACATCAATGGTAAAAGTCAACAATGGCGGGGTATAAGGGGTATTGGATTTTTCCTTTTGGAGTAATGAAAACTTTCTAAAATTGTCTGAGGTGATGACAGCACATCTCTGTGATGAAACTGAGAGCCACTGAGTATGCAATTTGGATCGATTGCACAAGGCATGGGACTGTAAAACACAGTGACCTCTGTGGTGGCTGAGACTATGGTTAACAGTACAAACATGAGCACGTTCTCTCGTGAACTATAACAAATACACAATACTAATACATGGTATTAATAATAGGATGGTTTGTGGGGGAAAATACACCAAATGTAAGCATGAACTACAGTTAGAAGTAATACCATGGTGATGTTCTTTCATCATTTGTAACAAATGTTCCACAACAATGCAAGGTGTTAGTGTGGGGTGACGTAAGGAAATCCCATATGGTATGCATGATTGTTTTGCAAACTCACAACTTCTCTAATAAAAAATATTTAAAACTGAATTATGACATTATGACGGTTGCACCATTTGGTAAGTTACTAAAAAATCACTGAATTGTACAATTGAAATGGGTGAATTTTATGTTATGTAAAATATACCTCAATAAAGTTGTTTTTTAAAAAAGCAATACAGCAAGGCAGCAACAATCAATGGTGATAGCAGATGGTTTGGATGCCATTCCTTGCTCCTATTGAGTCTGCAAGTTGTATAACGACCTCAACTCCTCCCACCCTCCCACACATAGAACCGCATAAAACCCTGGTTCCTCCTGGTGCAGGTGAAATTGATAGGGGAGACCCAAGAGAGGGCTATCGGAATTTTTGCCAATAAGATAGGTGAGGACTTAAAGATTACCAGTGAAAAAAGAAATTAAAAAACACACACCAGATTTTGCACTCTAAGTTTACAGAGCAGCTGATACCAGTTATGTGATGAGTGAAATGATATATGTACAAGCAGAGTGCCTTGGCAGGTGGAAGATGAATAACAAATAATATTTCTCGTCTCCTCTGTCTTAGGAAAAGCCTATTGTCTTTCTCTCCTCTTCTTTCCGGTCTACTCCAATCCATCATTATCTATACAAGTATCCCATTCCTTCACTCATTTTCTCCATAGCTCCTAGAATCACCTATGTCCTCAGCGAGGGCTACAGACATTCCTGATCGACTCACCAGTATTTTCTCTCCCTCCCTCCCTCTTTCTGTCTCTCCCTCTGTCCCTTCCTCCCTCCCTCTCTTCTTGTTATTGTTTGGAATTTTAAACACTTAGGGGAACGGGGGTTCTTGCTTTCTCTCTCATTTTCTGAACTTGTAAAACTGCAGAATGATAACAGTGACCGAGACGTGCTGTTTTAGTTTCCCAGCTGCTACAAGAAACACCACACAACGGGTTGGCTTAACAACAGGAATGAATTGGCTCATGGTTTCAGAGTTCTTCAGAAGGCTTGCTTCCTCCCAGGGTTGGAACTTTCTGGCTGGCTGGCTATCTTTGGGGTTCCTTCACTTTTGCATCACATGGCAATGCACAGGATGGCATCTTCTCCGTCCTCTTCTGGGTTCCATTGACTTCCAGCTTCTTGCCTCTCCTGTGGCTTCTCTCCCATGTCCAGTTTCCTTTGCTTACAAGGACTTCAGTCCAGGCGCATTAAGGCCCTCTCTCATTCAGTTTGGGTGCAGCTCAACTAATGACATCTTCAAAGGTTCTCTTTACATATGGGTTCACGCCCACAGGACCAGGGTTTGGGACCTGAACATACCTTTTGTGGGGGAATGATTCCAATCCCCAGGACTTGCCCAAGTTCCCACTTGATTATGGCCAGAATTGCACTGCATCATGCTGACTTGGTCCATCATCCACTGTGAACCTCCACATTAGGGTGAAGTTTACAGAAGAATCATTAAGGACACAGATTCTGGCTGTGCCTCCCCCGCCCCTCCCAATGCCAGTGCAACTAAAGAAACTCCCACCCTATCGATGAGATATCGCAATGATGTGGCCTAAACATGACATTTTGAAAGCTCAGGTCTGCAGTTAAACAGCTGTGTGATTTTAAGCAAGTTGTTTAACTCTCTCAGCTATTTTCTCCCTCTGTTAAATGGGCAGTTATTTCACAAGGCAGTTATGAAAATTTAATGAGATTATTTATACAAAGAGGCCACAGGGCTGGCACAGAGTAGAAGCTCAGTGAATTCTCATTCTTTCCCCCAAGCCTCAGAAAATTCAGAATGTCCAGGATCATCGTGAATTGTCAAAGTCCATGGTTATTCATGTCTCTGGGATCTGAAAGCACTTTCAAATCTGGCAATGCCCCAGGGTCACCAGTCAGAATATGGGTTTGAGTTGGTTGGAACTGAAAGTATCAATGAAGAAGGTGAACCCGGGCTCCTCCCAAGTGGTTGCTTTTTTATAAATTCATCACTGGCTGTGTGACCTTAAGAAGGTCACTAACTGCTTCAGTCTCACCTGCAAACATGAGGCGTTTGGCTAGATAAGGAACTATAACACATGCCATTAGCTTGCTTACTTTTCATAGAAGCCTCATAAAATCAAAATATAAAAACGTGAGTTCCTGCCCATCAGTCAGTGGACCTTTCCAGAGTTGTTACGGCACCTGAGAAGAAGGGAAGATAGACTGGTCAACATCTTGACTTGTCGCTTTTACCCATCTCTCTTTATAATTTGGTGTCCTGGCTCTCACTGTCTCCATAAGACTCCGTTTTCATGCTCTGGGTAAATTTCCAATTGTTACACACAACAAGATTATTCTGACTTAATGTCAGCTTTTATGGTTTGTTTATATTTCTATATATATGGACACTTAAGAAATGTCCTTTAGACTGCTAATATACTCTTGGAAAGCAAGTTTTCTTTCCCTTGCTAGTCAGTTGAAATGCCTTGAAGAGGTACCAGGTACCCACTCCTATAGTTTCAGATGCAGAGGCTTGTAAATGGTTTTATTTTACATTTTAATTAATTATTCTAGCCTCTAGCAGCTGTGCAGGGAAGTGGTTATTACTTCCCCATGGTAGAGATAATGTGGGCAGACAGAAGGGAGCCAAATTACTCCTGGCTGACCCTGAGAGGAAGGGAGGAGAAAGCTCCTGATTATGTCAAGTAGCCCAAATTCCATGACATGCCGACTCCACGTGAATCAGCATGCTTGGAAAAAACCATTCATGTTGCCTTGAAGCTGGGAAAGCACTTAGCAATGATAGCCATCCCCCTGGAAGAAATACCATGGAATCAAACAGGTTTCAGGGAGGTCTCGCTAATTCCCTACAGCAGAAAGATATCAGATGATGCAGAGAGCTCAGGGGTCCTCTAGTCAAGCACAAAATCCCAACACCTTTTGGAAGTCTAGCCCAGAATGGGTCTTTGAGTACAATATGAGTTGGGCCAATGGTTGCATGATGCAGCAGGGATATTTGTCACTAAACTTCAAATCTGAATGCCTTTTAAATCTGATGGCAAGGCATGCAGTCAAGGATCCTCCCATTCAGAAGACATGGATGTGGGTCCAGGTCTATTCTCTACCAGCTGTGTGAGGTCGGACATAAAAGGAAAAACTAAACCCTACCTTGCAGGGCTGTGAGGAGCATCAAGAGTGACAATTTAAAAACCCATGACTGTACGTGTTAGGTGTTCCATACACATTGTTTCTTTTATATATCTGGATAATAATCCATATTAATATGTGGCATTATTCTTTTCAGATAGTTTCTATGCATACTTTTACCCAACTGAGATTGCATTGCATTACAATTTTGTCTGGATATGGAAATAAACTTTCAAAATCATAGTCTATCAGCACTTAAGACATTGCTCTATTGTTTTAGCAGATAAGAAGTCTAAAAGTCCACACAGTTCTGATTTCTTTTGATGTGTTTGTTTCCTTTCTCCTCAACATTTTAGCATTTTCTTTTTAATTTTTGTCATCAGTGATTTTATCAACTCTACTGAGGTATAATTTACATACAATAAAATTCACACATTTTAATCATACAAGCTGATAGTTTTTGACAAAAGAATATACCTGTATACCTGTGTCAACACCACACTAATCAAAATATGAAATATTTTTATCTCCCCAGAAATTTTCTTGAGTCATTTGCCTGTTGATTTCTACCCCTTCCTCAAGCTAGGGTGAGATTTGATCAGATTTCAATTACTATAGATTAGTTTTGCACGCTCTAGAATTTCATGTGAATGTATTATCTTGTATCTGCCTTTTATTTGACATAATGCCTGTGACTGTTATTTATGTTGTTGCTTGGATCAATAGTTTTTTTCTTTTCAGTGCTTAATTGTATTCTCTTGTATGAATATATCACAATTAATTTATTTCTTCATCTATTGATTGATATTGGTGTTGATTCCAGGTTTGGGTTCTAATGAATAAAACTGTTATGAATATTTGGGGACAACTTGCTTTATGGGCAAATGTTTTCATTTCTCCTGGTAAAATCTTAGGAGTTTACTGGATCATATGATTAGTATGTGTTTAACTTTATAAGAAACTAACAAACTCTTGTACTATTCTACACTCCTAGTAGCAATGCATGAGAATTACAGTTGCTCCATATCCTTGCCAACACTTGGTATTGTCAGTATTTTTTTCAGTTTACCCATGATATTGGGTGCTTAGTGATATCTTGCATTTTTAGTTTGCATTTCTCTGATGACCAATGACGTTGAGTCCTTTCACGTGCTTATTGGCTGTATTAGTTATCCAAAGGGGTGTGAATAAAAAATACCAGAAATCTGTTGGCTTTTATAAAGGATATTTATTTGGGGTAGAAGCTTACAGTTACCAGGCCATAAAGCATAAGTTTCTTCCCTCACCAAAGTCTGTTGCCACGTGTTGGAGCAAAATGGCTGCCAACGTCTGCAAGGGTTCAGGCTTCCTCTTTCTCTTAAGGCTCCATGGTCCCAGCTTCTTCCAATATCAGCTGTAGGCTGGGATAAGTCTCATCTCTCTCCCGGGCTCGTTTCTCTCTGGGCTCAGCTGCTCTGCTCTCTCCACAAGGCCAGCTGTAGACTATCAGGCTAACGGCTTGCCTCTCTTCCTGGGGCCTCTGCCACATCTGCTTCTCTGTGTTTACTTCCCAGGGCTCCAGCTCAAAAATCCACTCTCTGCTCTGCCACCAAGGGTGCGGGGACTCAATGTCCTACTGATGTGGCCCAATCAAAGCCTTAATCATAATTTAATCTAGTAAAAGTGAAATCTCTGAACCCAATATAATCTAATATGCCCAGGAGAAAAGACCAGTTCACAAACATAATCCGGTATCTATTTTTGGATTTCATAAACATTACCAAACTGCCACATTGGCCATTCATATTAACATTCTTATGCATTGTTGTGGCCACATGCATTGATTTCTCTTAGACAAATGCCTAAGAAATGAATTAAGTCCTAAGTCGTTGATGCTTAATTTTATACAAACTGCCAAAACTTTTTCCAAAGTAGTTGAACCTTTTCTACTCCCTCCATCAAAGCATGAACATGGAGGTGGCTCTACATCCTAATCAACATTTAGGGTTCTGTTTTTTTTATTTATATTTTTGTGGGTGTGAAGTGACATCTAATTTTAGTTTAATTTGTATTTCCCTAGTGATGTAATGATGCTGAGTAGTTTTTAGTGTGCTTTTTGCTTATTTATATATCTTCCTTTATCAACAGTTTAAAAATTTTGCCCATTATTTTTTCGGTTACATTCTTTTATGACTGAGCTACAGTTCTTTATGAATTTTGGATGCCAGATTTTTATTTGTTGACTGCCTGTTTTGTAAATATTTTCTACTTGTCTGTAGTATTAATTTTTAAGGGTGTCATTTGATAAGCACAGGTTTTAATTTTTATAAAGTCTAATTTGTCTTTTATTTTTCTTTTATGGTTTCCACATTCTGTGTCCTAGCTAAGGAAACTGTCTACTCCCTCAAATAACAAATATAATTTCTTATGTTTTCTCTTTGTTGCTTTATAGTTTAAGCTTTTACAATAGGTCTTCAATCCAACCTGGAATTAAGTTTTGTAATTGGTTTAGAGACTGAGACTCACATTTTTCCATATGGCTGTCCAATTGTTCTGGCATCATTTGTTGACAAGACGTTTCTGTCCCCATTGGACTGCTATAGAATATTTGTTGAAAATCAATTCACTGTATAAATGTGAGTCTATTTCTGGGCTCTCTGTTTTGTTCCATTGATTTATTTGTCTATCATTGTTCCAGCTACACTGTCTTGATCAGTGTAGTTTTTGTAAATTTAGAAGTCAGATAGGGTAAGTTTTCCAACTTTGTTTTTCTTTTTCAATTGGTAGATTTTAATTTTTAGAGCAGTTAGAGGTTTATAGAAAATTGAGAAAATAGAACAGAGTTATATATACCCCCTCTCCAGCCCTCAGTTTCCTGTGTTATTAACATCCTGCATTAATGTGGAACCTTGATAACAACTGATGGGCCAATATTGATTCCTCTTATTAACCAGCCTATAGCTTACATTAGTGGTCACCCTTTCTGTTGTGCTGTTCTCGGGGTTTTGACTAATGCATAATATCATGTACCGGCCATTACAGTATCATACGGAAGAGATGCACTGCCCTAAAAATCTCCTGAGCTCCATCTATTTATCCTCCCCTCTCCTCCAAACCACTGATTTTTTTCTCTCTCTGTTGTTTTCCCTTTTCCAGAATGTCATATAGTTGGAATCATACAGTAGATGGCTTTTTCAGATTGGCTTCTTTCAGTTAGCAATATGTATTTATGACCCCTCCATGTCTTTTCATAGCTTGAGAGCTCATTTCTTTTTACCACTAAGTCTCCATCATATGGATGGTCCACAGTTTGTTATTCCATTCACCTATTAAAGGGAATACTGGTTTCTTCCGATTTGGGGCAATTATGAATAAAGATGCTATAAACATTTATGTGCAAGTTTTTATGTGGACAGAGTTTTCAACTCATTTGGGTAAATGCCTAGGGCACGATTGCTAGATTGTATGATAAGCCTGTATTTAGCTTTGTAAGAAACTGCCAAACAGTCTTCTACAGTGGCTGTACCATTTTGTATTCCCACTAACAATGCGTGAAATTTCCTATTACTCCACATCAGCAGCAGCATTTGGTTGGCATTGCCAGTATTTTGGATTTTAGCCATTCTAATAGGTATCTCACTGCTGTTTTAATTTGCAATTCCCTAATGATAGATGATGTTGAGCATCTTTCCATATGTTTATTTGGCATCTTATATCTTCTTTGGTGAGATGTCTTTTCAGCTTTTTTGTCCAGTTTTTATTGGGTTGTTTTCTTTTTGTTGAGTTTTAAGAATTCTTCACATATTTTGGATTCAAGTCCTTTATCAGATATGTGTTTTGCAGATATTTTCTCACAGAATGTGCTTGTCTTTTCATTGTCTTAATATGGCCTATATTTTCATTGTCTTAACAGCATTTTTCACAGAATAGAGGCTTCTAATTTTCATGAAGTACAGTTATCATTTTTTCTTTCATGAATTGTGCTTTTGGTGTTATATCTTAAAACTCATTAGCAAGACAAGGTCACCTAGATTTTCTTCTGCTTTCCTCTAGAAATGCTGTTGTTTTTCATTTTACATGTAGGTCTGTGATCCACTTTGAATTATTATCTTTTTTGCATTTGGATGCCCAGTGTTCCCAGTACCATTTGTTAAAAAGACTATCCTTTCGCCCCTAAATTACCTTTGCTCCTTTGTCAAAGATGAGTTGACTGTATTTGTGTGGGCTATTTCTAGGCTCTCTGTTCTGTTCCACTGATCTATTTGCCTGATCTTTTGCCAAAAGCATACTGTCTCGATTATTGTAACTTAACAAGTCTTAAAGTCAGTAGTTTCGGTCTTCTAAATTTTTTGTCCTTCTTCAAGGTTATGTTGTCTAGTCTGGATCTTTTGCCTTCCCATATAAAACATAGAATAAGTTTGTTGGTATCCACAAAATAACTTGCTGGGGTCTTGATTGAGAGCTTTGCATCTATAGCTAAAGTTGGGAAGAAGTGATATTTTAACAATATTGTGTCTTCCTATTCAACAACATGGAATGTCTCTCCATTCTTTACGTCTTCCTTGATTTCTTTCATCAGTTTTTACATTTCCCTCTATAGATATTGTACATAGAATTATTAGATTTATTCCGAAGTACCTCTCTCTTTTTTGGTGCTAATGTAAATGGCATTCTTTTTACACAATTGTTCATTATTGGTATCTAGGAAAACAATTGACTTTTGTATATTTAATCTTGTATCCTGCAACCTTACTATAATTGCTTATTAGTTCCAGGAGTTTTTTGTCAATTATTTGTGGGATTTTCTCCTTTGAAAATCATGTGCTCTGCAAAAAAGATAATTGTATTTGTTCTGTCCTAATCTACATACATTAATTTCCTTTCCCTGCCTTGTTGCATTTACTAGGACTTCCAGTACAATGTTGAGTAGAAGTGATAACAGGAGACGTTCTTGCCTTATTTTTTATCTTAGCCGGGGAAATCTAGCTTTCACCATTCAGTATGATATTAGCTGTAGGATTTGTATAGGTGTCCTTTATCAAGTTGAAGAAAATTCCCTCTATTCTTAGTTTGCTGAGTTTTTATCATGATGGTGTTGCTTTTGTCCAAAGCTTTTTAAAAATATCTATTGATGTGACCATATGAGTTTTCTTCTTTATACTTTTGATGTGATAGATTACCTTCATTGATTTTCAAATGTTGAAACACCTTGCATACCTGGAATAAATCCCACTTGGTCATGGTGTATAATTCCTTTATGCACTGTTGGAATTCGATCAGCTAATCTTTTGTTGAAGAATTTTACATCTCTGTACAAGAGCGCTATCAGTCTGTAGATTTTCCTTCTTGCAACGTCTTAATCTCTTTATCTGGTTTTGGTATTTGGCTGATGCCCGACTCATGCAATGAGTTAGGAAAATGTTCCCTCTGCTTCTATTTTTTGAAAGATATTGTGGTGGCTTGATGTCATTTCTTCCTTAAATGTTTTACCAGTGAACCATCTGTGTCTAATACATTCTGTTTTGGAAGATTATTAATTATTTATTCAATTTTCTTTAATAGATATAAGCCTATTCAGTTTATCTATTTCTCCTTTGGAAAAAATCCATTCTTTCAAGGAATTGCTTCATTTCATCTAAGTTATCAAGTTTGTGGACATAGATTTATTTATAATAATCCTTTATTGCACTTTAACTATCCATGGGATCCGTACTGATTTTCATTACTGATATTAGTAATTTTTTCTTGGTTAGCTTGGCTAGAGGTTTATCAATTTTATTGATCTTTTCAAATAACTGAGTTTTGGTTTCATTGATTTTTCACTATTGTTTTTCTGTCTTCAATTTCATTAATTTCTGTTTTAATTTCTTTATTTCTTTTCTTCAACCTGTTTGAGGTTTATATTGCTTTTCTTTCTCTAGTTTCTTAAAGTAAAAGCATTATTGATTTTATATCTTTCTCCATTTTTAATATATGCATTTAATCCTATAAACTCTCCTCTAAAGTACTGCTTTCACTGAAGTCCACAATTTTGGTATGTTGTATTTTCATTTTCATTTAGTTCAAAATATTTTTATATTGCCTTATATTAAATAAAATATTTAATATTATATATATATATTTAATATTTTATATTTTGGCTTATTCTTTGACCACAAATGTTTAGAAGTGTGTTGTCTAATCTTCAAATATTCTGGGATTTTTCCAGCTATCTTTCTTTTACTGATTTCTAGATTAATTCCATTATAGTATGAGAACATATTTTGCATGATTTCTGTTCTTCTAAATTTGTTTAGGTGTGTTTCATGGCCCAGAAGGTGATCTATCTTGGTGAATGTTCCATGTGAGCTTGAGAAAAATGTGTAATCTGCTGTTGTTAGATGAAGTATTCTATAAAGATTAATTAGATCCAATTGATTGATGGTGCTGTTCAGTTCAACTATATTCCTGCTGATTTTCTGCCTGTTTTATCTGTCACTTATGGATGGGGAATATTGAACTCTTCAACTCTAATGGTAAATTTGTTGATTTCTCCTTGCTTTTGTGTCATATATTTTGATGTTGTGTTGTTAGGTGCATACACATTCAGATTTATATCTTTTTGGAAAATTGATCCCTATATCATTATGTAATACCCCTCTTTGTCTCTGATAATTTTCCTTTTTCTAAAGTCTATTTTATCTGAAATCAATATACCGACTCCAGCTTCCTTTCCTCTAGGGTTGACATGGTATATCTTTCTCTACCTCCATTCTTTAATCTATCAGGGTCTTTATATTTAAAGAGGGTTTCATATAGACAACAAATAGTTAGGTCTCATTTTTCTAATCCATTCTGACAATATCTGACTTTTAATTGATTTATTTAGACCATTCACATTTAAAGTCATTATTGACATATTTGTATTAATAGCAACAGTTTCTATTCATTGTGAGATGTTTCTTTTCCTGCTGGCTCTGCTTTTTAATGGAACATTTTATATAATTCCATTTTATTTCCACTCTTAGCATATCAATTATACTTCAAAAAAAATTTTACTAGTTGCCCTAGAGTTTACAATATATATTGCCAACTGATCTAAGTCTACCTTCAAATAACTCTGTTATGCTTCATGTGTAGTGCAGGTACCTTATAAACAAGTATTCCCAATTCCTTCCACCTATCCCTTGTAATTATTAGGTCATTCATTTCACTTATCCATATGCTATAATTATTCAATACATTCTTACTATTACTTTAGACAGTTGTATTTTGGATAAACTTAAAAATTAAGAATAATACTTTTTTTTTCAATTTTATCTTCTTTATTTCTTCTTTGATGCTCTTCCTTTCTTTATGGAGATCCACATTTCTGAACTGTATCATTTTCCTTCTCCCTGAAGAACTTCTTTTAACATTTCTCGCAATGCAGGTGTTCTAGCAATAAATTCCCTCAGTTTTTGTTTTTCTGAGACAGTCATTATTCTCTTTCATTGTTGAAGGATACTTTTCCTGGATATAGAATTCTACATTGGTGTTTTTTACTTTTTATTTCAATACCTTAAATATTCATTCCACTTTTTTCTTGCTTACATTGTTTCTGATGGGAAATCAGCTGTAATTTTCATCCTTGTTTCTTTATAGGTAAGGTGTTTTTTTTCCCTCTAGCTTCTTCCAAGATTTTCTCTTTGTCTTTGGTTTCTACAGTTTTAATATGATATGCCTAAGTACAGATTTTTTTTTTTTTCTCATTTATCCTGCTTGGTATTTTCTGAGCTTTCTGGATCTCTGTTTGGTATATGTCATTGTTTTTGGCAAATGCTTGTCCATTATGATTTCAAATATTTCTTCTTCTCCTTCTGGTATTCCAGTTACACATATGTGAACTTTATGTAGGCGAAGTACACATTTGCAATATTGTGAAACTATCCTACAATTCTTAAATGTTTTGCTCTTTTTCTTCATTATTTTTTCATCCTTGCATTTCAGTTTGTGACGTTTCTATTGACCTAACTTTAAGCTCACAGGTTTTATTCCTAGCCATGTTGATTCTACTGATGAGCACATCAAAGCCATTCCTAATTTCTCCTGCAGTGTTTTTGTTTTCTAGAATTTCACTTGATTCTTTCTTAGAATTTCTCTCTCTCTGCTTACATTCTTTTTTCCCCATTACCAATTAGTAAATTGTATTTTTCAAGGAATTTATTCAGTTAACCTGAGTCATTAAATTTATTGTCAAAAAAGTAGGTAATATTATTACCTTATTATTTTTTAATGTCTGAAGAGTCTGTAGTGATATTCCCACTTTCACTCTTGACTTTTTAATTACTTGTTTTCTTTCATTTTTTCTTGATATCTTTCTATACATTTTAGCCATTTTGTGGATCTTTTCAAAGAACTAACTTTTGGCTTTTAAAATTTTTCTCCCTGTTTGTTTTTAAAAGTTATTTTATTGATTTCTGGATTATCTGTATTATTTCTTTACTTCTACCTGTTTTAGGTTTACTTTGCTCTTATTTACTAAATTCTTAAGGCAAAAACTTAAATAAGATTTTTTAGCCTCTCTCCCTTTGTAATATTATTATTTTAAAAATTTATTTAGCTGTGTTTTTATAAATCTTGATATGCTGGGCTTTTATTATCATTTGTTTCAAATTATTTTTTCATTTTTCTTGTGATTTTTTTCTTTGGCCCACTGGTTCTTTAGACTTGTGTTTAATTTCCAAGTATCTGGAGAATTTTCTAGATGTCTTGTTATTATTTATTCTTAATTCGGCTGTAATGAGAAAATATATCTTGTGAGATTTCAGTCTTTTAAAATTTATTGAGACTTATTTTACCACTCAACATATATCCTCCTTTGGTGACTGTTTTCAAATGCCTTTGAAAAGCATGTGTATCCTGCATTTGTTGGGCCTATAGTCTAAGTGTCAACTAGGTCAAGTTGGTATATAATGTTGCTCGGAACTTCTTTATCCTTAATAAAAATTTTCTACTTGTTCTATCAGTTGATGAGTGTGGTTCATTAACATCTCCAGCTATGATTTTGAACATTTTTTCCTATGTATTTTTGTCTGATTTTGCTTCATAAATTTCAATGCTCTGTTATGTGGTGCATACTTTTGGGGGAGTCATGTATTCCAAGTGAAATAATCATTTTGTTCTTATGTAATGTTTCTTTTTATCTCTTTAAAGCTTTTTGTCTTAAAATCTGATATTAATATGTCACTCCTGCTTTCTTATGCATACTATTGGAATAATATGAATATCTACAACTTTTTAATTTCAATATTTCTGTGTATTTATATTTAAAATATTTAAGTATTTAAAATGCCTCATAGATTTATTTTTTTATTCAAAATATGACAACTTCTGATTTTTAATTTTAGTGTAGACCATTTACATTTAGTGTGATTACTAAATTGATTATATTTAAGTGGATAATCTTTCCTTTGTTTTCCATTTTTAGTTTCTATTTTGTTTCTGTTTTTGCTTTCTTCTTTTAGGTTATTCAAATATTTTTTAGTTATTTATTATACTTTTTCTTGACATCTTAATAATACCTCCTCTGTTTTTAGTGATTCCTCTAGGTCTGTCAATATTAGATAGAATGTATATAGAGTCATATTGTACTTCTTCATACTTCAGACTGGGTGCTTCATACTTTCTGTTTCCGCTTTCCCCCTTCTCAGATCAGACCTAGATCATTTCCCACTTTCCTATTTCTACTTCTTGCTTCTACTTTACAAATGTAATAACTGCATAATTCCATTACCCAGAGCCCCTATGTTTTTTTTTATTTCTATATATATTTTTAGCACCATTTTACATTGTAATTATTTTTTATTCAGTTAGACTTTAAAGAAAATTATGAGAGGAAAGAAAACATAGTATTTTTTTTTTTTTACTTATCATTTCCAATACTCATCATTCTTTAATGCAGATCCAAGTTTCTATCTGATATAATTTCCCTTTGGCCAGAAGGACCTTCTTTAGCATTTCTTCTAAAGCAGATCTCCTGGTAAGGTATTCTCTCAGCTTTCAATTATCAACAAGGTCCTATAATTAACCCTTGATTGTGAAGGCTATTTTTTTTGCTGGATATAACTTTTTGATTGCCAGGTTTTATTTTTTCCTTCAACATATTAAACCTATTTTTCTATTGTCTGTGGCCTCCATAGTTTCTGATGAGAAATGAATAATAATTCTTATCTGTTTCCCTTGTATATTATGCATGTTTCTTTCTCTGGCTGCTTTTAAAGTTTTTTCCTTCATCTTTTGTGTTCTGTACTTTGACTGTAATTCTCTGAAATATGGTTGCTTTTATATTTACTGAGCTTCTTGGAACTATAATAACATGGCTTTTAAAATAACATTTGTGAATTTCTTCAATTTCTTCAATTTTTAAAATTTCTGTCCCTTATCACTCCCTTCTCTTTTGGAGACTTCAATTACATGAATGCCATATCATTTGATATTGTCCCACAGGATGCTGAAGATCTGTTAATTCTTCTTTGATCTTTTTCTCTTTGCTATTTATATTAGATAACTTCTAATGATTGTCTTCTAATCACTGACTTTCAAATCTAGTTAATTTTTAATTTCAGTTATTGTACATTTAACTTCTAGATTTTTCATTTGGTTCTTTCTCATAGCTTCCATTTAACTGCTGATATTTCCTTTCTGTTCACTCATTAGTACCATATTTTTCTCTAAGGTTTGGAATATTTTTTCTTTGAATCATTTGCTCATATTTATAACAGCCACTTGAAAATCTTTGTCTGCTAAATACCTCATTTGGGCCATCTCAGGTTTACTGTATATTGAAAGCTTTTCTTTCTTGACTAAAGATCACTTTTTCCTCTTTCTTTGTGTGGATAGTGGTTTTCCATTAAATACTGGACATGGTAGATAATCTATTACAGAGACTTTAGATTCTGTTTTTCAGAAGAGTGTTGATTCTTATTTTAGAAGGCAATTCAGCTACTGGCTTATTACCATGCTCTTGTGTAGGGTTAGTTTTATATTTTACTAGTGCAGGTCACTGAAAAAGTGTTTACCAAACCCCTTTAAATTAGCTGATTACAACCTCCAAACTCTCTCTCACCTGGGAGACCTGTGACTTACGTTCAGGCTTTGTTAGTGCAGGTTGAAAGCAGGTCTTACTCTAGGATATGCTTTTATCCTAAAATGAGGGCTTTCTTGTATCTCAGCTGGATTTCAGTTATGTTAAGGATGCGTTAACAAGATCTCTCTACTCTAGAGCCAGAACTCAAATTCTCTTGGCACTGCTTGACCCGTAGCATCTGTTCCATTTTCAACCCATAGCAGCTGCTACCCGGTAAACTTGACTGTCTCACCTTGAGATTGGCTGACCAGCCCTCAGCAGTGGACTTAGAAAGAACCCCCACATGGACTTGTAGGACTTCCTCTCTGTACAGCCCCTCTCTCTTTGATGCCCTGGTTGCACAGATTCAAGCAGCTTCAGATGCCCCCAACTCCAATCTTTGCCTCCTTAACTTAGCAGAACTGCTTGCTGCCCTCCGCTCAAATTCCGGCTCTCCATTACATGTTGGGGAAATTTTTCCCAGACAGAGATCTGTGTGATCATGGGGTTCATCTATGAGTTTCCTTCTTTCAAGGATCATAGTCCTATGCTGCCTGATTTCCACTGTCTGAAAATCTGTTGTCACATATATTTTGTCTAGTTTTATCCTTGTTTACACTGGGAAGGCTAGTCTAGTGCCCTTTATTCCATCATGGCCAGAAGACAAGTTTAGCAATTTCTTTTACTCAGTGAAATTCAGTTAAGGTTACAAGGATGTATTCAGATGTGATGGTTGCCTTTTTTATCACCACATTTAAATAGTGCCTGACACAGAGGTGGTTGGTAAAAGTTTACTGAGTAAATGAACTATTCCTACTGATGAACTGGTCAGCCCTTCCTTCAGCTCAGATAAACTTTCTTTTATTATTTATTTTCATCATTGCTTATTATTCATTCTTCTGTTTTCTACTTCTAGTATACTGACTAAACAGTTGTTAGACCTGTGGATTATATCTATGTATCTTAACATTTCCACCCCTTTTTGGA
>JAQZBX010036295.1:0-24236 GCA_029593785.1 Cabassous unicinctus
GACACACAGCAAATGGACACAGCAAGCACAAGCAGCAAGGGGGGGATAAATAAATAAATAAATAAATCTTTAAAAAAAAAAAAGAATAAAGCTACAGAAAATTGATAATGGACTAGGATTGCCCATCTCCAGGTTGATTGAAATTGCCTGTAGAGTCTGTAATAATAGGGACCAGGCCAAAGAAGACCAGTAGTCCTGAGAGCAAGCAGCGCTTAGGGTCAAGATCGTAAGAGGCAAGCAGCACTCCCCCGGGCTCTAATGAAAACAGTATGAGACAACAGCAGAAAGGTAAGACCCTGGGTCACCTTTGAGCTGGGAGAAGCTCTTAAGAAATTAGGGACAAACCTTTGCACAAACTGCAAGGAAGAAGGGCACTGGAAGAGGCACTTCCCTAGCTGGCCCCAGGGAAAAATTCGAGGGAAGCTGGGCAACACAAATTCCAGATGCCTCAACAGAGCCTGAGAACGGAGCAGTGGCCTGGAGTGAAAGGCCAGGGGCTCAGCTAAAGAAGCACCACTTCTCTCAGCCTCCCACCAAAAGCCTCAGGTGACAATACAGGTGAAAAAACAGCTCATTGACTTTCTTGTGGCTACAGGATCCTCATACTCAGTATTAAATAAAAAAACCTGATGCGATTTCTAACCAATCAGCTACTATAACAGGAGTATCCGGTAAAAGTGCAAATAAGCTGTTTTTGCAGCTGATAGAAGCCTAATTGGGACCCGAAATTTAAAGCGCAGATTTCTATATGTACCAGAATACTCCGGTCCCTTGTTGGGAAGAGGCTGTTAACTAAGTTAAATGTCCAGATAACCTTTTCTCCAGATTATTTGTCCATAGAAGGGCCTCCACGCCATGCTCGTGTGTTGCAAGCTGCACTGTTATGCACTGCAAGCTGCACTGCTGTTCAAATAAGCAGGTCACCCGCAGCCAAGAGGAGATCCTGAAAGCTGTGAGACCGGAGGCGTGGCCTAATGGAAAGCCCGGAGGTGCAAACACGGTGAAACTGAAATCCAGGTACTGTACATCATATTAAACAATACCCACTTAAATCAGAATCCAGAGAAGGAATTGCTCCTTTAATAGAGACATTTTTAAAATATCAATTAATACGACCCTGCCAGTCTCCCTATAACACGCCAATATTGCCAGTACAGAAGTCAGGCACCCCAAACGAATGCCGGTTGTGCAAGGATCTCTGAGCTATTAATCAAATTGTAGAAGACATCCACCGGGTAGTTCCAAATCCATATACTTTACTCACTGCATTATCAGGAGATCTCTGTTACTTCATGGTCTTCGATTTAAAAGCTGCCTTTTACTGCATATCCCTTGGCCCGGGAGCTCAAGAACTTTTTGCTTTTGAATTGGAAGACCCCATTACTAACAAAAATCAACAACATTGTTGAACTGTTCTTCCACAGGATTTAAGAATGCACACACAATATTTGGAGAAGTGCTAACTAGAGATTTAAGGGAATTACACTTACAAGAAGGAGTGTTATTATAATATGTAGATGATATCTTAATTGCCAGTCGAAACAGAAAATCATCAGATAAAAACACTATCCAAAGTCTGAATTTCTTGGCAGACCGAAGTTACAGAGTCTCAAAAAGAAAGGCTCAAATTTCACAAACCTCAGTAAAATATTTATGCTTTGAGCTATCCAAAGGACAGAGGGGTCTACTGCCAGATCTGAGGGAAGTGTTAGCCCGAGTAGCAAAGCCACTTACATGGAGGATTTTTAGGAGTGGCAGGATTCTGTAGATTTTGGATACCTAATTGTGGACTCATAGAAAAACCCAGATATGCAGTGGTAACACTACAAACAGTACTGGAGAATGGGGCCCTCGCACCAGGTGCATCTGCACAATGGACAGAACTTTTTGCACTCACCAGAGCTTTACATCTGGGAAAGCGACAGTGATTAAACATATATACAGACTCTAAGTATGCTATTAGTAGAGTTCATGCCCATGGAGCCATCTGGGAGGAAAGAGGATTCTTAACATCTGGCAAGAAGGAAATCAAACATGCAGACATAAGCAATGGCAACCTTATTAGAAGCGGTAATGTTACCTGTATTAGCTAGCCAGAGGGGCGCTGATGCAAAATACCAGAAATCTGATGGCTTTTATAAAGGGTATCTATTTGGGGTAGAAGCTTACAGTTACCAGGCCATAAAGCGTAAGTTATTTCCCTCACCAAAGTCTGCTGCCACGTCAAAATGGCTGCCGACGTCTACAAGGGTTCAGGCTTCCTGGGTTCATCTCTTCCTGGAGCTCGTTTCTCTCTGGGCTCAGCTGCCCTGCTGGCTCCACAAGGCCAGCTGTAGAGTATCAGGCAAATGGCTCATCTCTCTTCCTGGGGCCTCTGCTGTGTCCAATTGAGCCTTCTCTCCTTCCTCACATTTCTGCTTCTCTAGGTGTTTACTTCTCAGGCTCCAGAATCAAAACTCCAAACTCCCTTCTCCACAGTGTGGTTTCTCTGTGGGCAGGGACTCAATGTCCTACTGATGTGGCCCAATCAAAGCCTCAATCATTATTTAATCAAGTAAAAGTGAAACCTCCGAATCCAATATAATCTAATGTGCCCAGAGGAACAGACCAGTTTACATACATAATCCAATATTTATTTTTGGAATTCATAAACAATATAAAACTGCTAAATTACCTAAAGAACTTGCCATAATACATTGCTATAGTCGTTATAGCAATAGACTATAATAGACAAACATAGACTCTATTAAAGGTAATTGAATAGTAGATTTAGAAGCAAAAACAGCAGCCAAATTAAAACCTCAATCCTCATCATTAGTATTTTCTCTGATACTTGATATAAGACTAAAAAACTTTTTCGTCAGTATTCAGCCCCATATCTACTGAGAGCAAGAGAGTGGGGCTTCAACTTGAAAGAAACAGGGGTCAGTTCTCAATCGAAACTTCCATACAGAGGAACTGAGTAAAGATGGATTTATAACAAAGATGGAATAATCCTTATTCCTGATCACTTAATAGAAAGAGTTCTTACTTACTTATTGAAAAGCTACCATTTATCCGTGGCTGAAGAAGTATATTATAGGACCTAAAATGCAAAGAACCATTCAGAAAGTGACACAAAATTGTTTAACTTGTACTAAAAACAACTCAGAACCTGGACATCTGCTCCCAATAAAAGGAGCGCCAGCAAAAGGCACAACACCAGGTGAGGACTGACAAATTGACTTCACTGTTATGCCAAAAGCATGTGGAAATTATAAATATTTTCTTATTTTTGTGGATCTAGTCACAGGCAGGATAGAGTGAGCCTCAGAATTAACTAAGACACTCTTGAAAGAAATAATCCCATGGTTTGGACTCCCATTTTCAATACAAAGTGATAATGGGGGGAGGGGGGTCTTTCACATCAAAAATGTCACAGAAACTGTCAAAAATGCTGAACATACATTCGAAATTACATGTATCTTGGAGACCACAATCTGGTGGGAAAACGGAAGATGAAGCTTAACCTGAAGAAAATGTAGCTCAACTCTGTCAGGAGATTAATCTTTCTTGGGACAATGTACTCCTGGTGGCTTTGTGGGTAAGAGAAGCATCCAGAAGCAGGCTCCTTTTGCGCCCATTTGAAATGGTATATGGGAAACCATTCCTAGAACAAGATGGTATGTATACCTGGACTGAATAAGTCCAGGAATTAGAAACTAAAAGTTATTCAATCTCTAGGGGCCACATTAGAGGCAATTCATCACTATGCCTCTCAAGTCAGATCACTTTCCCTACAGATGTTTCCTTACATCATTTTAAGTCTGGGGACTGGATTCGTTTAAGCAAATGGAAAAGTCTGCATCCAACAGACCAGTTGGAACCCAAGTTGGAAGGTCCCTTTGAGGTTATACTAAACACTCACTCCTCTGTTGAATTAATGGGAGTGAAACCATAGATACACCATAGCAGGATAAAAATAGCACCCTCTAACCATTCTCTCCTAGTGTCGTTCACAGAACAAATATTGACAAGCAAATTGCCAGAGCTCTTGAAGAAGGAGAGGAAGCTGATGAACTTCCTGCAGACATATCAATATGAACCTCTAGAAGATTTAAATTACAGCTTCAGGAGAACAAATAAGAAATGATAATCATTAGGGCATTTCTTTTTGCTTGAGTACTGTTAAGTGCATTTAAAACTTTAATAGATATGTGTTGACTAAAAGAGGAATTCTTTCACTTGTAGACGATAGATAGACTACTATATAAAATTATTAGACTCTTCCCAACATGTATTTCTGGACTTCTATCCTTGTTTTCTATCCCTGCTATGGTATAGCCCAAGGAACTGACCTATTGTCAAACACTAATGTCTTTCTGCAACGGGCACACTCTTACACAAATTCTGTGTATCAATCAGATTGCTGGGTATGCGGCCTGTTATCTATATCTAGTATTTCTGGGTTATGTTTGTAGCTATTACCCCTCTAGGGAACTGACTGGAAAGAACTAAGAAAATTAATCAAAGAGATGTGAAAATGGAAGGGGACCTTAGATACCATAGATACAATTAATGCAGATCCAAAGAAATAGCCAATTTATTCTGAAACCCCAGGACAACAAATTTCTTTTTCTTATAGTATGACAATAGAAAGAGCCATTCAATATGCAAACCATTTAGACAATAAGGTTGAGCAGCTATGCATTAGAGAAAAAGAGGGGCATTTACAACTTGGGATGGCATGGGATGGCTAACACCTGGGTGTGGTAGATTGAGCCAGGCAGCCCCTCCTTGCTGGGAACAATGGAACCACTCTCGGCAGCATAATCCCTTAAAGACAAGAAAAATGGGATGGTTGCCTCCACAGCAATGTCCCCAAACCATAATATTGCAAGGAAGTGACTGGTTTGAGACAGAATGGTTTAATAGACATGGTGTTTGCTGGGTAGCTCTGCATGGAATGCAATGGTTATGCTACACCAACTTACGGCCCTGGTTGCCCCCAGGTTGAATAGGCAGGTGCACTTTAGGATTACCCTGGGCTCAAGGACGCAGTCATAAAACATTATGATCAGGAGCAAATCTATCTTTACTAAGAGTTCGCTGGGCCATCAGATCATACCAGTATTTCCTTGGTGCAATCACCTAGTAGCAGCTTTATTTCTGCCATCATTAGGCACAGAGGATGTCATACTTAGGATAGAAGCTTTGACCCGTTTACACAACGTTCCTCAAATGACAGCCTCAGCAGCACATCTGTCTTACATACTGAAC
Organism: Cabassous unicinctus; assembly: GCA_029593785.1. Classification (NCBI taxonomy): domain Eukaryota; kingdom Metazoa; phylum Chordata; class Mammalia; order Cingulata; family Chlamyphoridae; genus Cabassous; species Cabassous unicinctus. Next base: position 5,260 of record JAQZBX010036295.1, read on the forward strand.
TGGGTCTAAGGCGTGAAGCAGTACTTATATACCTGATGAATCTGATAATGTAACTAAAACATTAGAACATATGAAAAATCAAGTTAATGCAATAAATGCTGCCCTGCCCCTTCGGTGTATTTGATTTATTTAGTTGTCTTCCCACAGGAATAGGATCGTGGTTTCATTCAATATTCAATATCACAAGCAGGACAAATATGTTACTACTAATAATTGCAAGCATACTCATCATTAAAACTTATCCCAGCCTTGTTGGAACAGAATTACTATGAAAACATTAATACTACAGCCAAAACCTGAAATTAAAGAGTATGTGCAGCTGCAATCTAAGAAGTCCCATTTCCCCCAACCCCTAGGGCCAACACCCCTGTTCTGCCTGAAGAAGTCAGAGAGGTCATTACTCAGACCCCCAAGATTGGGAAGGAACAAACCAAAGGGGGTGGGGCTTCTAAGGGAGTTGAGAATTAATAAATGATTTTGATTACTGAATTGTTACATAGATGATTTTTCTCACTTCTCCAGTAAATTACAGGAGAGCCAAAAGTTATTCCTGAAATTATTGAAACTGCCACAAAATGGTCTAGACTGGCCTCACCCTTGTGTACACTTGCTAATGTGATGGTAACCACTCTACCCTCCCTGGTTTGAATCCATAAAAACCCTAATCTCCTCAAAACTGGGGAGGCAAATTTTTGTACCCGTAGGCCACTGACCTCCTTTGCTATGCACTGGCAAATAGACTTTCTCTCTTGGAAACCCCAGTTTCTCAGGAGTTGGTCTTTAAAGTGCTTTGAGTAGAAAAGAACCCGCTTTTGCTCAGGATCACTGTGGTGGTTTAAACCTGTATGTTCCCCAAGCAAAATATGTGAGTAACAACTTATTGTAAGTAGAATCTTTTGATGAGGTTACTGCAGTTATGGTGTGATCCTATTTTTGGAGTCATTTATAAGTGGAACGAAATTCAGACATAGGGAAAGAAAGCCACAGGGAGCTAGAAACTGAAATTTAGAGGAACCTGGAAAAGAAGGGAGAGACCAGGAGATGCCACCATGTGCCTTGCCACGTGACAGCTAAGGACCAAGAATCACCAGCAGTCAGCCCTAGAATGCCAAAGTTTTTGGGGAGAAAGTATCACCTTGATGACAACTTGATTTGGACTCTGTCCCAGCCTCAAGCCATGAGCAAATAAATTCCCATTGTTTAACCTGACCCATTTCATGGTATTTCCTTGAGCAGCATAGAAAACTAAAACAAGCACTTTTCTACACTTTCTTTTACAAAAGAGAAATCACTAATATAGAGTTTGCTGTCATAAAAAGTAATAACCTTAATATTACAGATGCAAACATCTGTACGCATAGGCAAATGATTAGATATTGTGAGGCTAAAAAGAGAGGGACAAGAATAGCTCCAAATTTATATTCCTGGGTGACTGGCAGAATGGAGCAATTATTAAAATTTTGGGAACCTGAAAAGGACTTGGTTTATGAGAAATACATTTGGGAATGTTAGTTTAGAAAAGGAATAACCTAAAGATTTGCAAGGAAAATAAATTTATTGAACCTATTCTGGTAAGATAAATGAGAAGTCTGCTGGAATCAGGTTGGGTAATGTGGGAACAAGACAATCTCAAGGCTCTTCAGTTTCTCAACTTTAAAAATTCAAAGTTAGAAACTCTGCTTAAATTATGTCTTCAGACCATAATGGGAAGATTAACATATTTTTATCAAGAAAGCTCTTATGACCATCTTCAGTAGCAGTAGGGGAAATAAAATGCAAATTGAAATGCAGCACTTGTAACATCATTCTAATTCAATTCATTTTACTAATGAATGAATCACCCATCCTTTTTTCACTCCCACGCTATTTGCAAAAGTTCTCTTAACATGAAGGAAGGCCTTTGTTTTTTAACAGCTGGACAATCAATCCAAAACCTTGCAATACAGTAGCAACCTTGCAACAAGACCTCACCACCACAAAAATTCTAGCAGTTCTGAATACAATTAATGTCATACTGCCTGCTCTATAGATTTATATAAAATCTTTTCATGTGGACTTGATATCCAAGAAACTGAAGACTTTAAATTAATATTTGCTTCTTTCCATGCAGGTAAATTTGACACAGAAATCTTAGCATGTGAATTTTCTGGTTCCTTAGGTCCCTTATTTTCTGTTACTTGTTTGTCACATATTTTCCATCTCAACTTTAGGCAGACAAGGACTTTGTCTGTCTTGTTTACTGCTATAGCTCAGCAAGTAACACAGCATATATTTCATGAAATGAATGAAAGATCAATTGAATGAAAGAATGTGCTGAAATAATTAGCTGTTTCACGTCAATCATATGTTTCAAGCCTTGCCCACGTACAGTCTCATATATTTGTCAGTATTTTCCTCTACACTATGGTATAGCAGTTTGATATTGTTTAGGAATTCTAAAATAGTTATTGGATTATGTTTGTAAACTGGTCTGTTCCTCTGTGTATTAGATTGTATTAACTTCAGAGGCTTCACTTTTACTTCATTAAATTATGATTAGGGCTTTGATTGGGCCATGTCAGTAGGAAGTGAAAAGGACAGGGCAGAGGAGAGAATTGGAGTTTTGGATGCTGGAGCCCGGGTAGTGAACACACAGGAGAAGAACACAGAGGAATAGAGATGGCTCCATAGACAGGGCAGAGGCCCCGGGAAGAGAGAGAGCCTGAGAGTCTACAGCTGACCTTGCAGAGAGACCAGAGCAGCTGAGCCCAGAGAGAAATGAGTCCCAGGAGGGAGACACGACTTATCCCAGCCTACAGCTGATATTGGAAGAAGCAGGAACCACAGAGCCTAAGGAGGAAGAGGGAAGCTGAACCCTCGCAAACATCTTGCTCCAACACGTGGCAACAGACTTTAGTGAGTTGCTTTATGGCTGTGTGACTGTAAGCTTCTACCTCAAATAAATACCCTTTATAAAAGCCAACAGAGTTCTGGTACTTTGCATCAACACCCCTTTGGTTGACTAATACATACTGTGAAAAAAAATAAAACAAAATAGAGTTACTATGGTTAGGCGATTTAAATTATGCAAATCTCAGCCAGATATCACAGACTGCCAAAGTAGGCAAAGCCTCAAGCAACAGTGTTCCTCAAAAGCCTAAGGACAGGACAACCAGCAAGATGATGACAGAGTGAGGAGCTCCTAGAGTCAGCTCCTGCTACAGGGCAGCTAGTAATCACCCAGAGCTATCTAAAGCACCTGTTTGGGGCTCCAGGCAACCAGAAGAGCATCCTGCATTATTGTAGAAAGAATGGAAGGAGGAGACTGCCCATCTGCAAAGAAGATTTCATAAGCAGAGCCCTCCAAGCACCGGAGGCCAGTGCCCACCCTCCACTGGCGGCAGAAGCCGCCTTGGGAGCTATTCCATGGCTGGAATTGAAAGCTCCACTTCCAAAAAACAGGGGAGGAAGAGAAGATAGGGCAGCAACTTCAGCTACTGATTAGTAAATTCAGCTGGCTAAAGTGTAATCCTAAGAACAGCTAAAGTTTGAAGCCCTCCAAGTCAGAAAGGGTCTGGTAGCCACCATTTAAACTCTGCCCCTGGCACCAGGGGAAGCGTGGCTGAATGAAAATCACAGTGCTGGTAGGGACTGGCTTCTTTCCACCCAGATCAGATTGCCCCAGCCCCTCCAACAGCAGGGAGGAAGCTGGGGGGGACCTGCACCAGCCTCTCCAGTAAAATACAGGCCACGCCATGGAGGTTGGTGATCATCCGACTCGGGTGGTACAAGCCTCCTCAGGAGCTATTCTGTGGCTGAAATTGGAAGCTCCATATTGCAAAAACAGGGGAGGAAGAGATAGGTGGACACTGATTTCAGCTACTGATTAGTAAATTCAGCTGTCTAAAGTATAACCCTAAGAACAGCTAAAGTTTGAACCTGTCCAAGTTGGAAAGAGGCCAGTAGTTGCCATTTTGACTCAGTCCCCAGCATGAGGGGAAGCCGGGCTGACTGAAAATCACAGTGAAGATAGGGACTGGCTTCTTTCACCCAGAAAGGGCAAGAAAGCCCTAAACTAAATGGAGAAATTGCACCCAGAATAAATACATCTAACAAGCCAGATACCAAGACACCAACAAAAAATTACAATCTACACCAAGAAACAGGAAGATATGGCCCTGTTAATGGAACAGGTAAGAGTCCAGATGACATAAAGGAGTTGAGACAACTAATCATAGATGTTCAAACAAATCTCCTTATAAATTCAATGAGATGGCTAAAGAGTTAAGGATATTAAGAGGACAATGGATGAGCACAGAGAAGAATTTGAAAGCATACATAGAAAAATAGCAGATCTTATGGGAATGAAAGGCACAATAAATGAAATAAAAAATACACTGGAATCATATAATAGCAGATTTGAGGAGGCAGAAGAAAGGATTGGTGAGCTTGAAGAAATGGCCTCTGAAAGCAAACATACAAAAAATAGAGGAAGAAACGAATGGAAAAAATTGAACAAGTTCTCAGGAAACTAAATGACAAAAAGAGACATGCAAACATACATGTCATGGGTGTCCCAGAAGAAGAGAAGGGAAATGGGGCAGAAGTAATATTTGAAGAAATAATTGTAGAAAATTTCCCAACCCTATTGAAGGATATAGATATCCATGTCCAAGAAGCACAACGTACTCCCATCCAAATAAATCCAAATAGAACAACTCTGAGACACATTCTAATCAGAATGTAAAATGCCAAAGACAAAGAGAATTCTGAGAGCAGCAAGAGAAAAGCATGCAAAACCTATAAGGGATACCCAATAAGATTAAGTGCTGATTTCTCATCAGAAACCATGGAGGCAAGAAGACAGTGGTATGATATATTTAAGATACTGCAAGAGGAAAACTTCCAAAAGATATCCTTTCCAAAAGACATCCCAATCTTTTAATTTTATTTCATTTTTAGTTTTTTAAAAAATTTTCTGTATTTTAAAATTAAATTATCATTATTATTTCAATTTCCTATTATTTGTATTCAGCTATTGTAATGGCTTCATCTTTGAAGAAGCTTTGGATCACAGAAGGGTTACAACTGGGGAGGGGGAGGATCATTGGTGTGGGGTGTCAGGGATGGGGGATGCATGGGAGGATGTTCACCTGAGCATAAATATAAGGTATATAAAAATGTTCAAATGTTCACGGGCCATTGTCACAGTGGGTGGAGAATCACTCAATAAATGAGAGAATACTGAATTCCCATCATGGAGAACTCTGCCAGATTCTCTGAGGGAGCAGCAACAGTCCCCCAACTGCAGGGGCAGTGACCGGTGAAGGAGGATGATCCACTGATGGGCCCTTGATATTGATGACTAGGCCTTATGAGTCTTTGCTCTTGAAAATTAAACTTAGCCTATTGTTATGGGGTGACTAAGGGTTGCCTCCTGAGAGCCTCCTTGTTGCTCAAATATGGCTTCTCTCTAAGCCAAACTCAGCATTACCGTCCTCCCAGCATGGGACATGACTCCCGGAGATAAGCCTCCCTGGCACCGAGGGATTGCTACCAAGTGCCAACTGGCAATGTGACTGGAAAAAGACCTTGAATAAAAGGGGGGAAAGGTAAAGACAAATGGGTTTATATGGCTAAGAGACTTCAAAATGAGTCAGGAGATCATCCCAGAGGTAATGCTTATGCACATCTCAGTAGGATCTCATAGAATTCCAAAGTGGATATCACCCCAAATAGAGGGGCTCCTGAAAGCTCTGGAGACACCCAGGTCCTATGACAGGGTGGATAGCTCTGGAGTTTGATGCCTTACCAGTGGGCCCTACTTTGGAGTTTGTGCTCCTGAGAGAGACAGAGTTGGACTCAACTATGTCTTCCCTGCACATGGCTCATGTTTCCCTTCTATTCAAACCTATACTCGGTGCTGGAGTTTGTAGGTGTATGTCCAGAGACTTGAGTCTTTGGGCTGTCCATGTACCAGCTGGACCCGGAACCTCGGTGGAGCAGCAACGCCTACTCTACAGCTCATTGGACTCACCCAGAACAACTGGTGGGGAGATGATGATGGACAATGGCCATCCCAGGGAATAGAGAGAGTCTGCAGCTGCAGGCAGGATAATCCCATCCATTTTCCCCATGGGATATAAGCCCCCTCTCAATTGGAGGTGGAGTGGACATGATCATCCCAGACTCCTCAGGATGGGGGGAAGAGCTATGGACTAGAGTGGACTTACTTGTATTCTACTATAGACATATTATGATTCAAGTAATGAAAGAAATTACAACATTGATGTGAAGCCAGTGGCCACTGGAGGCTCTGGGGGCAGGGAGAGGGAAAAGCAGTTGTAATACAGGGGCTTTTTCCAGACTTTGGATTGCCCTGAGTGACATTGCAATGACAGATATAGGCCATTTTATATCATCATATACCATGCAGAACTGTATGGGAGAGAGTGTGGTCTACAATGTGAACTATGGTCCATGCTTAGTGGCAAAGCCCCAGGATGTGTTTATCAATTGCAATTAATGTGCCACACTAATGAAGGATGTTTATGTGGGAGGTTGTGGGAGGTGTGGGAGGTGGGGCATATGGGAATCCCTATATTTTTTGTGTAACATTTATGTAAATCTAAGTATCTTTTTAAAAAAATAAAAATAAATTTTATTTAATTTTTAAAAAAAATGTTCCAGTCAAGAGTCTTACATCCAACAAGATTGTCTTTCAAAAATGAGGTTGAGTTTAGAATATTCACAGATAAACAGAAACTGAGAGAGTTTGTAACCAAGAGACCACCTTTGCAGGAAATACTAAAGGGTGTGATATAGCCTGAAAGGAAAAGACAGGAGAAAGAGTCTTGGAAAAGAGTCTAGAAATGAAAATTACATCAGTAAAAGTAACTAAAAGTGTCAAAAAGGGTGAAAATAAAATGACAGATAAAACCCAAATATTTAGGAATAAACTTAACCAATGATGTAAAGCACTTGTATTCAGAAAACTACAACTCAATGTTAAAAGAAATATAAAAAAAAAAAAGACCTAAATAACTGGAAGAACATTCCATGCTCACAGATTAGAAGACTAAATATCATTAAGATGTCAGTTCTACTCAAATTGATATACAGATTCAATGCAATCCTGATAAAAATTCCACCAGCATATTTTTTTTTAATGGAAAGCACAATTATCAAATTTATTTGGAAGGGTAAAGGGTCCTGAATAGGCAGAAACATCTTAAAAAGAAAAAGCAAAGTTGAAGAACTCTCACTTCTGGACTTACATCATATTCCTAGCTACAGTAGTAAAAACAGCATGGTACTGGCATAAAGACAGACACAGAGACCAGTGGAACTGGATTGATGGTTCAGAAACAGACCCCCACATCTAGAGTCAAGTAATTTTTGACAAGCCTGTCAAACCTACCCAGCTGGGGCAGAACAGTCCTTTTAACAAATGGTGCTGAGAGAACTGGATATCCATATGCAAAAGAAGGAAAGAAGACCCTTATCGCACACCTCATACAAAAATTAACTCAAAATGGAACAAAAAACTAAATATGAAAGCAAGAATCATAAAGCTTCTAGAAGAAAATGTAGAAAAATATCTTCAAGACCTGGCGGTAGGTGGTAGATTCTTAAAGGAGATAAGAGGAGGACTGAGATGGTCTACTGATATTTAATGTATGTAGAAGCTTTAATTAACTTTACTGTAAAAGTGTGGAAATATATAGAGTTGATGTTAACACACTTTAATGAGTAATAGCTGATTTATAAATGGGAATATGGCTGAAAAGGGCAGTCTAGGGATGTAAATGCCAATTGACAGAAAGCTAGCAAATAATCTAGGGACTGAATAACACAGTAAACCCAGAGGTGGATGAGAATTGTGGTTGATGTTACAGATGCAAGGGTATCCTTTTTGAGCTATAGCAGATGTACATTCCTATTGCAGGCTGGTGGGAAAGTGGAGAAGCATGGGAAAAATACAACTGGAGTGACCTATGGACTGTGGTTAACAGTAATAATGTAATATTCACACATCTATGCCAAAGATGTATTGTGTTGATAACGGGGGAGCATGGAAAAAGTGTGCCAAATGTACATTATGGACCTAGTAACAATCTGATGATATTATCTCATAATCTGTAACAAATGTTCCACCACGGTGTGGTGTGTTGATAGATGGGTATTTTATGGGAATTCTGCACATGTGCATGATTTTTCAGTAAGTTTACAACTTCTGTCATAAAAATATATTTTAAAAATAATAATAGGGTAGACTGGGGGAAAATATACCAAATGTAATATAAGGACTATAGTTAGTAGTAAGATTTTGATGATATTCTTTCATAATTTGTAACAAATATGTTACAATGCAAAGTGGTGGTGGTGGGTTGATGTATGGGGCCCCTGTATGATGTTATGCATGTTTGCTTTGTAAGTTCACAACTTTTACTATACATTTATTGTTTATGTATGTTCATGTGTAAATGATACAAAAATAATAATAATAGGGTGGGTTGGGAGAAAATACACCAAATGTAAGATATTTTGGTTAGTAGTAATATTTTGAGGATGTTCTTTAATCATTAGTTAAAAATGTTTCACAACAATGCAAAGTATTGGTGGTAGGGTGAGGTATGAGAGCCCTGTATGATGTTATGTATGTTTGTTTTTTAAGTTCACAACTATTCTATACACTTATTGCTTATGTATGTTTATGTATGAGTGATATACTTCAAGAAATTTAAAAAAATTAAAAAAAATTTTTAATTTAAAAATAAAAACCCTAAGGACATCCAGAAACCAAAAACTAACCACAATATAAAGAACTCAGTAAACCATCTAACCTGAAGGGCATTTGGTTCACCCAAATATCCATCAATTCAAAATAACTCATGTAATTTTCTTTTTCTTTAAAAATGCTTGCCTGAAAGACCCAAGACAGTACACAATTTGGGTTGCTAGCTGAATCTGTGCTCCCCCAATTGCAATTCTAAGACCCCAAATAAATGACTTTGTTGTCCTGCACCTCAGTTTGTTAATTCTTGGTTGGCACTACCTTTTTTTATTTTTTTTAAATTTTTTTTTATTTTTACCAGGAGGTCCCAGGGATCAAACCCAGGTCCCTCCATTTGGGAGACAGATGCCCAACCATTTGAGCCACATCTGACCCCTGACACTACCTTTTAAAATATGGACTCCCAAAACCTTTCTCACCATCTCAGTTGGGAACAGAGTACACTGCATGATGCTAATTGACTTCTTGCTCTGAAAGTGCAATTTTGATGTCAAAGAACATGGCAGAGCAGGAAAAGTGTGGCAGTTTGATATTATTTATGAATTATGATTATGTTTGTAAACTTGTCTGTTTCTCTGGGCATGATACCCTTTGATTGATTTAAATCCAAAGGCTTTAAGTCACTTGATTAAATCAAGATTAGGGCTTTGATTCATTAGGGTATGCAGGGTTGAATCCCCACCCCCTTGGTGGCCTATATAAATGGACACTCAATCAAGAACACGGAAGTAGATGCACAGAGAAGAAGAACATAGAGGGAGAGAGACAGTTCCATTGACACAGCAGAGGCCCTGGGAAGAGAGATGAGCCTAACAGTTTGCAGCTAAAGAGAACAGAGCAGCTGAGAATCCCTGAGAGATGAGCCTTATGCCAGCCTACAGCTGAGATTGGAAGAAGCTGGGACCACAGAGCCTTAAGAGGAAGAAGGCAGGCTGAACCCTTGCAGACATCACCAATCATCTTGCTTCAACATATGGCAACAGACATTTGGTAAGAAAGTACTTCTTATGATACCTTGAGTTGGACTCTTTAGGGTCTTGTGACTAAGTTTCTACCCCAAATAGATACCCTTTATGAAAGGCAATAGATTTCTGGTACTTTGCGTCAGCACCCCTTTAGGCTAATACAGAAAGAATTTAGATATCTTAGAGCCTATGATTAGCACTGACATCAGTGTCCACCTGGTTGCTGTCATCAGTGTCCAGGATGACATATAGTGATAGAATTTCATCAAAGGAATTTTCCAGGAGTTGCTGAGATGGAGGCTAGAACATGGACAGATTGAGAAGGGCAGCATGCAGTGATGTGTTGAATCCAGCTTATATAGTTTTGCAAGAGCAGATTGTATACATCTCTTCCCAAATGCACATTCAGTGATATACATTAGTAGTTTGAAATTGATCATGGTGGGAGTATTTACATCATGGTAATAGGCAACTTCTACAAATGAGGACATTTTTTCTCAGTGAGCCTACTGTTAAATGCTTACCAGCATAACACTAAAGGGGTGCCACTTGAGGAAACAATAATATTCTCCTAAGCTAAAGTCAGATAAGTAGTGCAAAATCTGAATAATCATAAGTGAAAAGTAAAAGATAGGTGGGAGCAGGATGAATGAAAGCAGAGAAAAAAGAGCTTGGCCATGCACAGTGGACTGGGCACAATTACCTGGCCGAGCTGACACATTAGCCTAACCACAGTGGGTAATCTGAAGATGGCTTCAGGTGCTATCTGGGGGCCTCCAAGAAGCAGATGCCAAAATAAGATTTAATGTGCAAGAGATTTACTGGAGAAACCTGTATGATGGGTGAAAGGGTAGGAACAGGGAGAGGTCAGGAGAGCCTTCAGGCTGTGATGAAGATCTGATACCTGTGAAGGGAGAGAGATAAGGAAGGATGAATAGGTAGCAAGAGTCCCAGACTTCAGCGCAGTTCTAAGAAATCTTCAACCAGGCTGATAGGTGTTCCTGACCCAGAGTACTCCGTTGGGGGAGTCCCTCATCCTGCAGGAGCAGGCCAACACTGGTGCATCTTCCTTGCACAGTGGACTGGGAGAAGCACAACCTCAGCATGAATGAAGTGTTGGATCCAGAGCAGCAGCAGGCGACACCATCTGTGGATTATGTTCCCCAGTAACAGTGAGCTAGCTGAGTGGTGCATTTTATATTATGCATATGGGAAAAAAAAGAGACATTTTGCCAGATGCCGAGTTTTCATGGAGATACTCAGGGTTTACTTTAGTAACCCCTTCCTACTGCAGAACTCCAAACATCAATGTTTGGGCCTTCTTCCCCACAGGGTTATCTTGAGAAATATTGCTATTTCCTTATGGTGGATTTTGGGATCCACTGAGACCTACTGCTTTCCCTAACACTGCTACAGTTACATCCCAGGGCTAGGAACTCCGGCAGGGCCTATATCACAGGGCCTTGAACAGCCTCAGCGTCTGGAGCTCCCAGTGTTGGTATTTTCCTGCCTCTGAAAGGCATGCATGAGTTCTTAACTTTACAAATTCAACATATATTATTAGCTATCTGCTGTGACATAAAATATTTTCCTGAGTCGTCATATTGTATCCCAATTCTTTGGTCCTGGGCTTCTTGAGCGAGGATTGTCCAGCAGTCAAGTTGTGGCTCTGTAGACATGTTTACTTGTCCTGCTGGGCTTTATATTTCCTAAGAGTGAGAAGAGATTGTTTTTCAAACTCCATTTCTCCCTACAGCACATCTCATGGTCATGAATGCAGTGGAGATCCTGAGACGTTAGTTGATATGCTTCTTTCCAGGCTTCACATTTGGGATGCTGGAGACATCTTTGTGTTTTGCCTAATATCTCTCCTCTTTTCCCATAGCGCTTAGATTGATTTACAAGGTAGGTGCATTAGATGTTTGACGTTTGCCCCCAGTTTCATGGAAGCATAGGAAGGCTGGAGGCAGATGAATATTATTTTAATATACTTTTAATATTTGAAATTAGTATCTGGTCTACAATAGATTTGGAATAGAAATTTCTACATGGCAGAACTGAACTCACTGAACATTGAAATAATTAATTGTTTTATCACTATTGTTTCTTCTAACAGCAAAATGGATACTTTTCTAATGTTTCTACATGGGTAAAGAAAGCATTTATTTTATGTATATAAATAGTGGTAATTTGCAAAATGAGCATCCAGAATCAGTGTCAGAGGAAGAGTCTCCTAGCAGACTTTAACAGAGGCACTTTCTTCTTGTGGCAAGGAGCTCTGCATCAAAATCAGTGAGAAAAGATAATAATTTAGTTCCTAATTACAGCACTAAATATAGCACAGTTTATTTTCTGTTAGAAAGCATGTAATTCAAATTAAAAATAAAATATAATTTTACCTTCTGTTAGAATTTTATCCTGTGTATCTAGAATAATAAAAAAGACCATTTTCACTACAGAGATTCCCCTCAAAGTAACCCATTTATTTTTGACAGTTGACAATAAAAACATTTAAAGGTTTTATCTAGATCTTCTGCTACACTGCAATGATTCAGATATATTCTAAGTGTAATCATGCCACTACCAAGACACTTAAAGGAGCAAACTCTTAAAACAATGGAATTAACTTGTATTTTTGGTTATAATTGAAACTGAAGTTGATCCCATTTCAATGCTCTGGAAATTTGGGTATTAAATTTCATGTGGGATTACAAGATACCTTCACTTTCTAGGAGGCGAGAATGCAAGTAAATTCCTGTTTGAACCATCACACATTCTACTAAATTTTCTAGACAATGCCTCATAGAACTGCTATTGATTGTATCAGGGGGGTTTTCCTGCAACTACGTTGCTTACAATTATTAACAAATCGTTATATTAAGGGAAATGTGTTTTACAGTTAATTGAAAGATTTTTTAAAAGGAAAGCAATGCATTTTAACATTTTTGTAAAATGTAGGGTTTTTGCTACATTTGTTAATTCTCTAGAATGCTACATGCTTAACTCAAGAATTCTCAAAGGAAACAGAGTCCATCTTTAGTTTAGGAGGTTCTAAACATACCACATATTCAACCCCGCCCATTCTAATTTGATGTACTAAGAAAAGAGCTCTTAAACTAACATCCAAGAACTAGAACTCAGGGGATTCATCAACACAGATGGGTTATGTGACTAACCTTCAACAGAAATGTACCATTTCGTTAGGAAACAGTCAACAGACCACAGCAGCAATAGCAGATCGTGTGACTGTCACCAACAGAAACACAGACGCACTCCTATCACGTCACAGTTGTTGGATATATCCTAAAATACCATTTGTGCTCACCATGCCCTCAGTTTATACTAATTAGATCTACACCTACGCCTAGATCTACCAGGACAGTGGCTGTAATGGATTAGTAAATACATGTATTACTGAAGCCCAACACTTTTTGCATATGTGTGCAGGTATCTCTAGATAGACATATAAATAGAAACAGGGATAGGGGTATATAACTGAAAATCAGCTTCCTTTATTATCCTTTGCTTTTATCCTACATATTTTTAAAAAATTGTTTTGAAAAGGCATCCCTAGGATTCCTACACTGCCGCTGGAGCCCAAGTTTCATTAACGGTTAGGACACCTGCATTTATGTTTATTTTGGAAAGATAGGGAAGAAGCTTGGGCTTTCTCAGGGTAAAACATAAGCAGCACAAATGTCCTTATCAAAAACCTTCAGGAATTCGCCAGGACTTTTCAGGATAAAGTATTGTCTGGCCTCATCACTTTCTCAAAGTGATGCAGACATTTTCTCCCACTCCTTCTCTCAATTAATATTTTGCTCAAGCCAGGGTGGTCCTTGCTCTGAGTTTCACTTTCGCTCTATTTGTTCTAGATAATGTCACCTCACTCCCTCTCCACTAACCAAAATTCTACTTATCCTCACTGCTTCTTTAATATAATTTTCACTGACAACTCAAACCTACGGAGAGCTCTCCATTCTTTGGACCCAGAGGAGAAAGATAAAAAAAAATCAGAAATTATTTAAACTAGCCCTTTAATTTGACATGTGAGGAAATTAAAGTACTTTGTCCAAGTTCAGATTATGTTTTGTGGAGACCAAGGGTAAGACAGAGAGGGGTCTTTAGGGCTGAGGAAAAGGATTTAACCAGACAGACACTCCCCCCCCCCATATGTAAGTGGAGAAGTTTTAATTCTGTTTATATTTTTTATTTATTTTTATTTATTTACTTTATTTTTCTTTATTTATCCCCCCACCCCCATCTCCCAGATGGTTCTTTCATCTGCTCATTGTTTCTCGCCTTCTCCAGGAGGCACCGGGAACCAAACCCGGGACCTCCCACATGGGAGGCGAGTGCCCAGCGGCCTGAGCCACATCCACTCCTCGCGGGCGGCAGCATCTGCTGCTCGTTGCGTTGGGGGCGGTGTCTAGTTCATTGCGGTGGCGTGGCATCTGCTCATCATCTATTAGGAGGCACCGGGACCCGAACCTGGGACCTCCCATGTGGTAGGTGGGCACCCAACTGGTTGAACCACATCTGCTTCCCTGTTTTCATTTTTTGATTGGTTTTCTTACTGGAATTCCTTTGAAAAATGGGTTCAATTTCAAAATAAATAAAGTCAAAGTTTTTAAATTAACTGTGCTATACCATACTGACTCAATATCTAAACTAACTATTCATAAGCTACAAAAATCACTTGGCACTTAATTATACTCTGAATTGGTCATATCTTGTTTTGTTATTATATATTTCATTTGCTATGATTTCCCACCCCAACCATACTGTAACCAAATAGGCAGGAAACAGACTATTTTACCTGCACCAAAAAGTTTTCAGTAAAAACTTTATTTTTGGATGAATGACTGAATGAAAGTATGAGTGAACTGATGCATAAAAAAACAGAAGTTTTTTAAGTCTTTTTATCACCTACTGAAATTAGGATGTATTTTCCTACAACATCTATTTAAAATGGGAGAAAAATACCATTCTATACTTTTTGAACTAAGTAATTTTAAAAGATATGATACTTTCACATAAGAAAATTAAAAATCACATATATTTTTCTATGTCATATAAAATAGAGCTCAGTTGCCCACTGGCCAAGGTTATTAAAAATTCCAGTATCAATCATTTTCAAGGATTGCTACAGTTCAATCCTTGTACCAGAACTTCAATTTTGTACCAGAACTTTGGGAGTTGTGCTTCAGTTGGAGAATTTCATGTTGACTGGGTTCCAGAGGTGAAAGTAAATTTCCCTCACTTTTTATAACGAAAAGGTATCCCCTTTCTCCTTCTTCACACCTAGAACTATGAGCCCATATGTAAAGATTCATTAGCATATTCTGCTATTTAACATGAGGGTTGCTTCAGAGCCTGTCACTTAGAAATGTGGAAAAAGTAGGAGCTTTAAAATTCTAGTTTTCCCTCATTCCCACCTATACCTAGCATGGGCAAAACTTAGGAAACAGAATGGACATAAATTTTCTTCATGACATTAATTTTGCTTTCTATTTCATGTAGAGCATAAATTTATCCCCAGTGATTGTTACTTTCAGGTGTATTTTTGTCCTTTTCAAAACATATTTACCATTATTTTGAATTTGAGTCCAATGCAACAAGTTATGAAAGCAGAGATGTTACTACATAATATAATTACAGGAAAAGTATAAAGAAATTATCGCTCTTGTAGATGACATGACTGTATACCAAAACAAAAATTACAACAAATTCCAAGAGAATCATCTGAAAATGTTACCATTAATTAGCGAGTCTATTAAGTTTGATGACAATAGCCTAAACATACAAAAATTAATAGCTTTCCTGTTTATTAGCCATAACTAATTGGAAAACATAACAGAAAAAAGATTGCTTTCTCTCAAAGCAGGTACAAACACAAGGATGTAAAATTAAATGTGTGGAGAAATGTGAAAGGCACTTATGAAGAGAGCAGTATGATTGATACGGGGATATCAAAACTTTAAGTTCTTGAGCTGAAAATTCCTTCTAAATATATGGTTAATGTGATAATGAATTAAAGTGTTATTGAAATTTTGTGATTATTAAAGTGTTATTGAAAATTGTGATTCCTTTTTTTCTTGAAAAAATGATAAAGCCAAGAACAGATAAAAGCATTCTGAAAAAGAATAAAGTTGATAAGCTATTTAATACAACTCTTCTTCTCCTAGGTACATAGTTGAATTCCACCTCACTTTACGTTCATTATGTGTGGCTATATGACTTGCCTTATTAAATGAAATGTGAACAGAAATATGTGTATTACTTACTAGTGATAGCTTAAAGGGCCAGTATATGATTCACTAATGTTCTTTTTTCCCCACTATACGGTTGTGGGTGCCCATTTGAAGATGGAGCCTCTATCAGCTTGCGTTCCTATGTAACTAAATGAGCAGAGCCCTCTGGCAATGATATTTTGATACGTATTGTAAGAAATAAACTTCCATTGTCTTAGGAGACTGTTTTACTGTAGCATGACCTTGCCAATCTTGATTGATGCAAATGATCCAAAGGGACTACTTCAAATTATAATGGTACAATAATTTGTTGACCAATGTTGTTTGGACACAGTCACTTACATAGCAAACAAATAACAATGATGAGTCACATGCACATAAAATTTGAATATTTCAAAAATATGAAATACAGATCAAGTTGGATGGAGTTATTCTTCAATGAATAATGCTGGATACATATTTTGAAAAGTTATTTCACATCTTAAATCTGTAAAATAATGCACGCTAACACTGAGCACTGAATCTGAGGCCGGTTCTATTCTCAGTGCTTTACATGTATGTTTTCACATAACCTTCAGAGCCACTACATGAGAGATCTAATAAAGAAATGCATATTTCATAGACGAGGTGCCTGAAAAACTGAGAGTTATAGTATTTGGCAAAGAACACACAACTGATAACTTTAGAAATTAAATTACTGAAAATAACTTTCAAATCATGAGAAGGAAAAAATAAAATGTAACAAATATGTGGAAAGAAGAAGACTTTGTAAGATTAAAAGCATGGAAAGTAGTCAAAAAAGAAAGAGGATATGACTACCTAAAAATTATGCCAAAACATTTTTCATAGCATCACAATTCACAATCACCAAAAGATGGAAGCAACCCAAGTGTCCATCAACCAATGACTGTATAAATAAAATGTGGTATATACACACAATGGAATATGATTGACCCATAAAAAGGAATGAAGTTCTAATATATATGACAACACAGATGAACCTTGAAGAGATTATGTTGAGTGAAATAAGCCAGATACAAAAGAACAAATATTGTGTGAACTTACTCATACGAAATGATCAGAATAAGGAAATTCATAGAGTAAGAAACCAAAGTAGAGGATATCTGGGGTGGGGTTGGGGGTCGGGATGAGGAATTAATGCTTACATTGCACAGATTTCTATTTTGGGGTGAAGGGAAATTATTGGTAATGGATGGTGGTGGTGATAGCACAACATTGTGAATGTAATTAACGGCACTGAATTATATACATGAATGTGGTTAGATGGTGAATTTTAAGTTGTATATTTGTTGCTAGAAAAAAATTAAAACAAAGAAATATGGAAAGGACAACACAAAAAGTAAAACCTAATGTTTTTACTGGACTATATAGTTAATAGTATGATTAAAATAACATTTTTGAACAACTGTAAAAATTTACCACACTAATGGAAATTGTTAATAATAGGGTGGTATATGGGATCTCTGTATTTTATGCATGATTCTTATGTAAGCCTTCAAGTTCTCTACTTAAACAAAAAGTAAAAACTAAAGAAAAAAAAAAACTATGGGAAGATCAAGTAATAGAATTTTAATACCCTCAGTATACAGTAAGTACTTATAAATTATTAAGGCAGACAAACCAGGATAATTAAGTGGGAAAAATATAGAAACAAGCCAGCAAATAAGGGGATATTAAAAATAACTAAAAGCATACCAAATGTTCAATGGCACTAGTACTTTAAATATATTAAGGAGAATGGGTGACGTCATCAAAATGGCATTGTAAGACACCCCCTGGGAAAGTCTCCCCTCAGAGTTAATAATAAAATGGAAGAATTCTGAAGGATGATAGAGACTGAAGAAGGACTCCAGAAATGCTGAATGAAAGAAAAAGAAGAAGAATCTCTGTTGGGGACCTTCACAGTAGCACTCATTATACACCTTGTCAGCAGCACCGGTGACATGTAACATGGCTGCCAGGGCTGAGACAAAGAACAGCTTAAGCTACAGCTAGCCTCCTTCAAGGAAGTAAGAGAGTTCACGCCAAAAGCACCCCCTCCGCGCCTAAAGCATTTCTGCCACCTACCCTAGCAACTGCAGCCACCAATCCCAGGCCACCACCCGTCCTTAGGTCCACCAATCCACACCCTCCTCCTTTAGAGTATATATACCCTGCTTCTTCAATAAAATTTTTGCAGCTTGATCAGAATCCTGTCTTGCTGTCATTCTTCGCGTCTCCTTGTCCCATACCATTCTTTTCTTCACAGGTCCTGAGCCCCAGTTGATCGTCCCGCGGGTCGGGACAAATGGTGCCCAACGTGGGGCCCTCGGCTCTGTGAAGGAAGGAACCGCCGCACACGCCAGAGGGGAGCTCCCATTCACCGTATCCGGAACCGCCGCGAGGGGCTGGCTCGCGTCACAGGTTCACCAGAAGCCACCGCGAGGGATTCACTCGCAAAACAGGCTCGTCAGGAATCGCCACGAGGGACTCGCTCGTGAGAAAGATTCGTTTGCCAGTCGAGTGCCGGCGCAGGAGAAGAAAAAGTAAAAGGTAAGCCCCTGCGAACACCCACACCCCCACCCCCATTATGGGACAAGCAGCATACAAGCAGGGATTATATAGTCAACAGGTGAAACAGTCACTCAAGGCGCGAGGAACTAGAGTTAAGAAAAAGGATCTTGAATATTTTTTTTTGTTTTCTGTTAGAAACCTGCCCTTGGTTCCCACAGGAATGTACTATAGATCAGAAATGCTGGTTAAGGGTCGGAGATTGTCTAAAAGACTACTACCAAACCTTTGGTCCTGAAAGGATCCCTGTCACCGCTTTCACGTACTGGAACCTTATTAATGAAATTCTAAAAGTCCATTCTTCTGCCCCTGATATTCAAAAACTTTGCCGTCTGATTCTCAAAATGGCGACTGCACTCGAGCAGATTCTAAAAATGGCGGCGGCTCCCAAAAATGGCGCTGCTGACTCCC